>VZRQ01000037.1:14574-79294 GCA_013397975.1 Machaerirhynchus nigripectus | reverse complement strand
TGGGGGTTCCTGGGGTGGGGCAGAGCACGGGGGTCCCGGCTCCTGGAGAGGCAGAGCACGGGGGGGGTCCCGGTTCTTGGACGGGCAGAGCACGGAGCGTTCCGGCTTCACTAGGAACAGAGCTCGGGGGTCCCGCCGTTTGGAGGGGCGGAGAACGGAGGGTCCCGGCTCTTGGGGGCGCAGAGCCCGGGGGTCCCGACTCCTGGAGGGGCAGAGAACGGAGGATTCCGGCTCCCCGGGGAACGGGGACTTCGCTGGGAGCAGAGAGCGAGGGGAGCTGCGGTAACGCGGGGGGAAGCGAGCCCGGGATCCGTGGGAAGGGTGTTCAGGGAGCTGGGATGGGCTGGAGGAGCGGGGCTGAGCGAGGGCAGCGGGGTGAGGACGTTCCCTGAGCCGCACCTGGCCTCTCGCTCCGGCTGCCCGGCGCGGCCGGCGCTCGGAGCACCGCACAGGTTACCTGTGCCTTCGCTGCTGCTTCCTGGCTCCAGCACAAACTTACACTCCGTTTTTCCCTAAGAGGCTCGGGACCCGGTGCGGAGCCCCGGCTGGCAGCCGCCCCGGGGCTCGCTCAGCCCGTGTGGAGGGCACCGGCAGGAGCTGCTTCTGCACTAGGAATTAATGGAGCAAAATCGGAGCGCTTTTGAAGGAGGATTTGCTTAGAAAGTGGGCAGAAAGCTTTCAGAGTGGCTGGTGACCACGCAGCTGTTATTGCTGATCATCCGGTCTGGAATGCAGAGCTGAGGGAGTCAGAACCTCTGGACATGCACCTTTGTGATGGTGCAGTTGTCTGTGCTTTCTTGTCTGGCTTCCAAAATTTAGGCTGGTTTTAGCTGGCTTTAACTGGCTTTCTTTATTTTTACTTCATTCATCCCTGCAGATGACTTTTGTTGAGGGAGGAGGTCTTTGTAACTGGAGAAAGCTGTGTTTGGAAATTGCTTCGCGCGGTAAATCATCTTTAATTGTGCCTATTCAGTAAATGCTTCCCCGGGAATCCATCCTGAGCTTATCCCTGTGTTCCTTTGCTGAGTTCGCCGCTGGCTACGTGGAATAGCGGGACAGGGAGGTGAATGTGAGACACTGGCTTTTATCAGTTGTCCTTTGAGATATTGGCTATCTCTAAAATCCTCCTGCGCCTTTGCCTTGGGTCTGAAGCTGTTACCTGACAACAACAGCTCGTGGGGAAAGAGCTGGAGCTGCTCTAAAGTGCTGACGGAACTCCCTGGCAAATGACAGCTCCCATCCCTGTGCCCGAGGATCCATGGAGCACAGCAGTGATTCATGAGGCTGTTATGAGGATTTGTCATGTGTGGGCTGGCACTGCTCTGTGTTCATTAGTTGCCCTGTACTTTAGAGTTGTTTGTTATTCTCAAATTAGCCCAATAATTAAATTCAAACAAAGACTGACAGCACCTGTGTTTGGTTTTGAATAGACATGGAGATTTTTCACTTCCAATAAACCTTCTCTTCAGAGGAGGTTTGAGCAGTCTTAATACGTTTTAGAGCTGAAGTTACTCTAAAATACATGAAGGGAAATTGCTTTCAGCAAGATCCTTTAAAAACAGGGATTTTTGTCCACGATAAACTAATTTGCCCTGTTTATTACATAGTTTGGTTATGTGATCACTCCACCGTCTCATGAAATAGCAACTTTTAATCTTCTCTGTGGGGGGAAAAAATCCATCCCCATGGGTGGGTGTTCTCAGGGCGGCTGATGGGATGAAGCCGGGTCTCTGTTCTCTTGCTGGGAAGGAGGGGAAGTGGGTGGGAATCCTGCCAGCGGCAGCTTTAGAGATCCTGCTTGAAAGGAGTGTACAAGAGTTGCCTGTTTGAGAAACTTCATCCCTCTCTCCTCTCCCCACCCAGTGCTATTTCCTGGGGGGTGGAGAGAAACCTAATCCAGCCTGCTTTGGGAAATTTTCCTCCAGGTGAAGGCAATAGTTACGTTTCTTCTGATGGGATCTGCTGGGAATGGCTTTATTACTGATTTTTGATGGAGGGAAGCCACAAAAAGCAGCAGAAAGTAAAAACCTTATTAGTTATTACCAATTCCACAATTATCCAAAACACTGTGCCTGAAAGTGGAATTACCTGGTTTTGCCAGCTCCAGCTGGCTGATGGTGCTTGGAAAATCATCTGAGCAGCCTGTTCAGTGCTCTGCATAGTGAGACAAATGCCTGTCATTAGCAGGAGTGCAGGCTGGAAAGTTGGATGGAGCTTCTGTGGAGCATGAAGCCTTAAGGTCAGAGGAGGTGCCTCATCCACCAGCATTTACGAGAAAGATCTTAATTAATGTACTCAATCCCATTGGGACCACAGCAGCTCCCGATGCCCGTGCTTCTGAGACTGCACAATACATCCTGACACTACAAATGTGTGTTTGGGACCTGGGTTGTGATAAGGAAGTGTTTTCTTCCAGCAGAGTTAGAAATTGTGTCTCTACCAATGAGATGCTCACTGGTTGGTTTCTCTTGAGAGGCTGCTTGGGGAAGGGTTGGTTTGTTGTTCTGCAGAGTTGTCTTTGGGTCAGACCTTTGCAAATGGACTTTCAGTGGTGAGTTCTGACTGTGGCCTCTGCAGGGGAAAAGGACCTGCTTATTTCTGTAACTCTGGGGAGACAGCTGGGGAGCGGCTCTGTTAAATCTCAGGTGTGATATCTCCTTAGGTGGGGTTTTAAACCTTGCTGCCCCATATGATGAGGCCTGGAATTTAGGGAAGGGGCATTTGGGGTTCCTGGTGGTGCTTTGAGCAGAGCTGGAGCTGCCACTGAGCTGCATCCCGAGGTTTGGGATCCCCACGGTTCAGCACCAGCTGATCCCCACGGTTCACCAGCACTGCCTGGAGCACCTGCAGGAGATGGGAATCACCTGCAGCAGTGGGAATGGGCAGATATAAACCCATGTGAAATCTCCTACCAGTCCTTTCTCCTCTGGGAAAAGTGGTGCTGGGTTTTGTTTAATTAAGAGAAACCAAACCTGCCATATAATTAGCGGAAACCATTGTGCAAGGAACAAAGGGACACCTGAGCACTTGCCCTGGTATGATGAGCTGTGATTATTAAATGAATATCTGAACAAGCTCTGGAGTTAGTGACAGCTGAGCTTGTTCAAGGTTGTGTCAACGCTTCTTTCCCTGTGGATGCTGCCCAGCTCTGTTAAATGGATGAGTTTTCCTCTGGGGAAGGAGTGGAACTTTGTGGGGTGACCCAGTACACCATTAAACATCTGCTTCTGCCCTGTCAGCAGCAGAGAGAGCAGGCACCACCTCCTGTTCTGGGCTGACCCATTTTATTATGGGAATGAAGGGTGCCGCTTGAATTTGCTAATTCATCAGCAACACCTTCTTGTTGTATGTGCAGCAGCATAAATGTTAACAGTGATTTGTGTGCTGTCAAATGCACGTTAGTAACTAAAGGGGTGAATGTAAAAATAGGTGTTTGATAAGCTAATTTTAACCCTTTAAAGATTCAAGATCATTTACAGAAGAAAAACCCGGTGCTGCTGGGGGCACACGAGAGTTTGTACATGAACAAGATTTTGTGGCATTTTGTCCTGACTCTGCTCTGTGCAAGGACAGACCAGTCTGTCAGCCAGGCTGATCCCAGTGCCCTGACCCATCAGCAGAATTTTTCCAGTGTTGCTGCTGTTGGCTGGAGCAGTTCTGTCCTGTCCCTCCTCCCTGGGGCAGCCTGAGGTGACTTTGCCATGGCATCTTCAGGCACCGCAGCCAAGCACCCAAAGCACTGTAATATTCCAGTGTCATTCCTGGCCTGGCTGGGGTTATTCCTTGGAACATGTTTGGTTCCAGGAAGCTTTATTCAGGCTCGTGCTAATGTGTTTGTTCTTGGAAAAATCTCTTTGTGACTCATTTGCATTTAGTTAACTGGAATTAGTGCTTGTTTGTGTGATGTTTGGGGTGAAGCTGAAGAAACACAACGGGCAATTTGTGGTGCAGTAGAAGCTTTGTGGTGCAGCCTGTTTACAGGTGCATTGTAATTTTTAGGCTCCGTAGAAAGGAGTATTAATGCTTTATCACTTTGGAATGTAGCAATTAAAAATATTTAAAAGTGTGGAGGTTCAGTGAGGGCCTGGGAGTTCAATATCCTGAGCTGATTTGCAGACATAATTATACAGATAAGCTCTGTGCTTATCTGGTTGGAGTTCATATGACCTTTTGTGTAGAAGCAATTTATGGAGTACTTTGTCAGTATTTAAATATTAATATTAGCGAGCACATGCTTGAACATCTGACACTGATCCTGTTCTCATCCCTTACTGGTGACTGACCACGGCTGAGATTCGTTGCTCCCTTCCCCATGTGCTCGGGGCTGGTCCCTGTGTGCTGGATGCAACAGTCACGTCAGGTTTCATCACCCCTGATATTTCCTGATGCTTTAATAAATGGAAGTACACAAATCGATGGGGCCTTGCCTGAGAGCTTAGAAATTCCAACTAACGCTGTGCCTGGAGTCCTGGGAAGGCAGGAGCTGTGCTGCTCCCACTGGCAGCACAGGCAGCTGGACTCTGACCCTGCTCCTGTTTCTCCCAGTTTAAAGGGGAAATACTTCTCCTGAGCACCTGTGGGATGAAGCCAGGCTGCAGCAGGACCAGGGCTTGCAGGGCTCAGGGAGGTGGGAGCTGCGGAGCTCCCAGCTGCAGGAGGGTGTGATGTTCTTTGTGTGTGTGAGTCTGGCCCCAGTTACCATAAAATGTCCTTAGCAGAGTTTGAAAATGCAGCTGCAAAGCCACTGCTTTGTGTCCAGAGTGTCCCAGCAGCTCTGATCACTTTTATTGGTGTCCAAGTCAGGCTGTGCCTCAAGGCTGGCAATCTGAGGGTCTTCTATCAATAAAGTGCTCTGGAGCTGTGTGTTGGCCATGAGACACGAGAAGGTTGTTTCTAAACAAAAATGGGACTGTTTTTAATTCCTTGAGCAGGCTTTGCCTCCTGCAGGGGTTGTAGGCAGAATCTGTTGACACTTCCAGTGTAGCTGGGAGCTCTTGTGGCCGGTGCTGGTGGCTTTTCCCCTGGCCCAGCCTGGAAAAGAGAAACTGGCACTGCTGCGAGGGACCTCTCACTCCTTGTAGGAGGAAATATTAATTTTGAGAGGATTTTTTGACACATAACAGAGCTAGAAGTCAATTTGAATTGTTTCTTGATACTTAATAAATTGATCTTGATGGGATATGCTGACTTGGGAGGAAAATGCCTTCAGAACAGGGTAAAATGAGGAATGTTTATGATGAGATTTAATTGCTTGCTTTGCTTTAGGCTCTTTGTTAGGACGCTGTTACCTGCATTAATGACAGGCCGCAGTTACATTTAAACACCAGGCACAGCACAGCTGTTCAGGTGAGGTTTTGACAGGAGTGTTTTCAGCACGATACCAAACCAGAGCAGGCCTAAGGGAACTGCTGTTTTTGATCCCTGTTTGCACTAAGCCTTGCCCACTTCGTGGCATTCAATGGCTTTTTTATTTTGAAGGATTTCTGGTGAATGAGGTGGTAACACAAAGTGCTGCCTGTGGGAAGGTGCTGGGTGAAACAAGAACCCTGTGTTCAGGGTTCAGGGCTGTGTCTGGCTTTCCCTTGCACAGACTAAACCCCACATCTCCCTCCTGCAGTCTGACACTCCAGAGCGTTTACATGTGGAGACAGACATTGGGAACAGACATAACCTGGGAAGTAAGATATGCTTGTAAAATATAAAATGCCATTTCTGCTCGCCCCAATGGGGTTTAACCCAGTGTGTGCAGTATTTTTTTAGACAGGTAAGCCAAATTCTTCAGGAGAGATGGGTTTAGTGAAGTGCCCCTGCACTGCTGGGGAAGCTGCACCTGGGGAACATTTTTTAAAAATAGTTTTCTAACCCTTCCATTCTGTCTGTGCACTTTTAAAACAAATCAAAGTACTTCAAAAGCATTTGTCACTTTGTGCCGCTGAAATGGCAGGGTGTGTCTGTCCACATGTTGGTTTTGATGACAAATGTACTCTGACCTCTGGAGAAAGAGCAGGGAATCAAAGAGTGCAGCTGGATAGATGTGTGAGCCTGCCCCTGGCTCTGAAAGAGCAGGTTCAGGTTGGATGTTGGGAGGAAATTCCTCCTTCTGAGGGTGGGGAGGCCCTGGCACAGGCTGCCCAGAGAAGCCGTGGCTGCCCCTGGATCCCTGGAAGTGCCCAAGGCCAGGCTAGACGGGGCTTGGAGCAACCTGGGATAGTGGCAGGTGTCCCTGCCCATGGCAGGGGGTGGCACTGGATGAGCTTTAAGGTTCCTTCCAACACATCCTGGGGTTCTCTGAAGGGCCACTGAGAGTGTGTGAGCTGTGCTGTGTTGGTGCTGGCAGTGTCACCAGAGCTCTCTGCTCTCCCGTGTGCTTATGTCACCCACTAATGGCATTACAGGGGCCGTGTCCCCGCTGGGCTTTGCTGGGGACGGGATCAGCCTGGCCCTGCGGTGACAGGAGCTGGGCTCACTTTCACAGCTTTATCCCAGATCTCTGTGAAGGATTTAGGAGCTGCTTTGGCTTACAGCTGATATTTCTGAGCTGGGTTAGGTGACCTTAGAGCTCATCCAGTGCCACCCCCTGCCATGGCAGGGACACCTTCCACTATCCCAGGCTGCTCCAAGCCCTGTCCAACCTGGCCTCAGACACTTCCAGGGATCCAGGGGCAGCCACAGCTTCTCTGGGCACCCTGTGCCAGGGCCTCACCACCCTCACAGGGAAGAATTTCCTCCAAACCAACCTAAAGCTCCTCTCTTTCTTTCCTCTCTTTCTTTCCTCTCTTTCTTTCCTCTCTTTCTTTCCTCTCTTTCTTTCCTCTCTTTCTTTCCTCTCTTTCTTTCCTCTCTTTCTTTCCTCTCTTTCTTTCCTCTCTTTCTTTCCTCTCTTTCTTTCCTCTCTTTCTTTCCTCTCTTTCTTTCCTCTCTTTCTTTCCTCTCTTTCTTTCCTCTCTTTCTTTCCTCTCTTTCTTTCCTCTCTTTCTTTCCTCTCTTTCTTTCCTCTCTTTCTTTCCTCTCTTTCTTTCCTCTCTTTCTTTCCTCTCTTTCTTTCCTNCCCCTCGTCCTGTCACTCCGTCCTCTGAAGCTGTACAGTTTCTTACCAGAGGGTGTCGAGGATGTGCAAAGCTTGCCTGCATTTGTGGAGTAACTGGGGAACTCAATAGTGCAGTTCTTTCAGCCTCGGAAGTTTGTCATTCACTGGGAGCCAGGAGGGCACTTGGAGCAGTCAGTTTGTGTTCCGTCTCTGAGCAGGCTGCTGGGAACGTGTGTCTGCATCCTGCCGGAGGCGTTGATCCCAGATGGATGTGCAGAGCCTGCACACACCTGGCCTGTCCCCTCCAGAGAGGGCCTCACACTGACAACACACCACACACAAGCTGCTGGCAACAAGGCTGCTTCTGATCCTAGCCCAGGGTGGAGGTGGGGTACTGCTTATCTTTGGAGACCTGGAGTTGGGAAGAATTCCTGGCAGGCTGAGCTTAGGAAAACAGGTGCTCTGTGTTAACACAAAATGGGCAGTATCAGCCTTGGCAAGGCATCTGTGGTGTGGAGGGTGATGTAGCACCTCCAGAGATCTGCACTGCTGCGGTCTGATGGTGTTTCTGGTCTTAATTTTGGGAAAAAAGTCTGAATTAGGCTCCACACTTTGGTTACTCTAAAAGAGCACATTTAAGTTGGTTCTACCCTTTGAGGTCTCTGGATTCAGCTGCTTTGGAGAACATTTACTTAGTGGGGTTTGTAGCTGGGCTGTGTTTCCTGAAGCTGCTCTGTGCCTGGCTGGAGCTGGGCAGGGCTGGGGAATGTGGTTTAGCAATCCTAAATCTTGTGGTCAGGGCTGTCTCAGGAGGATCTGCAGCACAAAGGGGCTGCAAGATGAGTGCAGCTCATGAGGCACAAGGAATGTCTGCAGGCAGATGAAGTGGAGACAAGGAAAATCTTTGGGATGAATACTTTGGGGAAGACTCTACACCTGGAAGCCGCAGACTTTCCTACACTTCTCACCAAACTGATTTTGGTTAAGTGGGGCTTTTCTGTTGCTGCCACTTGGGAGGTGTATTTANAATACAAAGAGGTTTGAGATACCCCTCTCCCCCCCCCCCCCCCCCCCCAAAAAAAAAAAGCCAGTTTTAGCTTGAGGAGACAGACTTGGTTGTGGTCAGAAGACAACACAGTCACTGCACTTTTTTGGAGTGGCTTTGTCACATGGATGCTAATTGCAGAGAGGTCTTGGAACATTCTTTGGGGAATGTTGGTGCTGTGGGGCAAAGGCTGGTGCTCACACAGGGGTTGGGTGGGGGATAGTTCACAACTGACTGGGAAGGAGAGAATTTGCCCCAATCTGAGTGAGTGATTTTAGAATTCTCTGCTGAGAAGATCCATTTATTAGGTTATTTGCAGCCTCTTGTGTGTGTCCTCCAGGGTGTGTGTAAGTGGTTTTCCTGGCCCTGGACCAGGTTTCTCTCCTGCAGACAAAACAGTGCATTGCTTGTCTTGTTGACCTACTCCTCTAAATATGGCACTTGGGAGATCTCCATTTAAATTTAAAACTTGTGAAAGGGGACTCTCCATCTCCCTCCTGTTAATCATTGTGCTGTCTATTTAATGTTTTCACAGCCTCTGTGACTCCTCTCGTTTCACATGTTGGGAGACAGACTGGCAGCAGCAGTAAGCTGAAACCAGGTTCTATTCAGAAAGGGTTTCAGTGCTGTAAAAGGAGAATTTTTTTAAAGCAGAGGCATGTGTGTTTTCTAATTTAAAATGGGTTACATTTCTGTCAAAATAGGATCACGCATTCCATCTGCTCCGCAGTTGTAACTGTCTGAAGTCTGAGCCTGAGTCTGGTTTCAGCTTTGTGGCGCGGTGGAATGGGGAAAAAATTACTCCTGGGAGTATTTCAGTCCTCGTGTGTTATTAGTGGTGCTGAGTGTGACCTTCCTTCGTGTCGGTGCACAGTGAATGTGAGGAGCGTGTTTGTTATTTTAAATGAGTGCTTGCCTGTCTGCAGAGCACAACAACCACGGCGGGGCTGGGGACGTGCCTGTCCCCTGAGTTCACACACCCTGACACCATGACTCAGGGCACGGGCACGCCGGGAATGTATTAATAGCTATTGCTTTCTATCGCCTGCCTATCAAGTACTGCCTTATCAGAAAATAGATCGGGCTGATGAGACTGGCTACGTATTGTTTACAAGATTCTCGGGGTCTGGGCAGTATTTCCCTGGGAGCCCAGTCCGTCTGTCCGGCACAGACCGCGGCTCTGGCCGGGCTCCGGGCAGCGCGGCCACACACGCGGCTCCTCTGGCCAGCGACGTTTCCCAGAGTTATGAAGGCTGAAGATGATGCTGAAGATGGGGAAAATACCCTCGGGGAGCCGAGCTAAGTGAAGGATGGAGCTGGAGGAGCCCCGGGCGGTGCAGAGCAGCTGTTCCTCGCTGTGAGCTCGGGCTCGGGGCACCGTGAGCTGATGTGACGGGAACTGATCGCTCCTGGCAGCACGAGCTGCGAGTTCAGCATGATTTGTTGGTTCTCTTGTGCAGCCAAAGACACAGTAGGTATCGGAGGTCTCATAGCTCTCTCTGAGGTTTCATATCCTCGCAGTAATTTACAGCAAAAATGTGAAAGCTTGGATTGTGCAAATGTGGGATAGTAGTTCTGTTTAATTAATGAGTGTCGTATCTCCTTAGCAACTCTTCCTGCGAGGAGTTTTCCTTAAATGTGAAATGCATTTGTTAATTGTAAAATGATTTAATCATAGAATGGTTTGGGTTTGAAGGGTTCTTAAAGCTTATCCCATTCTACCCCCTGCCATGGGCAGGGACACCTTCCGCTATCACAGGTTGCTCCAAGCCCCATCCAACCTGACCTTGGACTCTTCCAGGGATCCAGGGACAGCCACAGCTTCTATGGGCAACCTGTGCCTGGGTCTCCCCACCCTCACAGGGAGGAATTACTTCCCAATATCCCATCTATCCCTGCCCTCTGGCACTGGGAACCCATTCCCAATGTCCTGTCCCTCCATCCCCTTTTAAACTTAGTATATCGTAGGCACTGGATACAAGTTACTGAAGTGTTATAATCACAAGGGAAAAATACGAAGATGATGGATTTGTTTGGTTTTGGTTGAGGTTTTTTTAAAGTAATGCTTCTGTTAATCAGAAGTTTTATGAAATGGGAGCAAGGACTCACTGCGGGGGAGGATTTGGGAGGATTTTCTGTACATTTGGGTGAGTTGCGCTGGCAGGTATCAGCTGCAAAGGTACAACCCAGCAATCCCACCCCAGTGTGAGCACCCAAGGTGAGATCTCTGTCCTGTAAGGATGGGAAGGTGCCAGGAGAATTTAGGGAGTATAGAGCTTGATGGTGTGTATGTACAGTCTCTAAGGTATTTGACATGGAAAGCTAAACCTTGCATGAGGAGGCAGCTTTGCGGGGCAGTGTGTCTGTCCAAGCTGGGGAGGGACATGGCACTGGTGATGTCACCAGTGCAGTGACTTCTCAGGCCAGGCTGCCTTGGCTTTCAGGCTAATGGATGTGCTAATTGATTGATGAGTCAGTGCTGCACCTCAGCCGGGCAGCACTGGTGCTAATTTCATTAGTGCTCTATTTTTATTACTCCTGTCACTTCTAGCAGGGTTGGCCTGGGTTAGCTGCTGCTAAGCCTTCATGATTACTGTAATCTTGTTTATTGTGAGAAAGCGGGGTAAAGATAATCACCCAGAGTCATTAGGGCTGGAAGAGCCCTGTGGAGATCCTCCAGGCCAACCCCCTGCACAGGCAGGGTCACCTGGAGCAGGTGACACGGGAACGTGTCCAGCTGGGTTTGGGATGTCTCCAGAGAGGGAGACTCCAGGCCCTCCCTGGGCAGCTGTTCCCGGGCTCTGCCACCTCCATGGAAAGAATGGAGGATCTTCCTCATGTTGAGGTGGAAATTCTTGTGGTTTAGTTTCTGGCCATTGCTCCTTGTCCTGGGTACCACTGAACAGAGTGGTGTTCATCCTCTGACATCCCTTGGGGATATTTGTATGGATTGATGGGATCCTCTCTCGGTCTCCTCTGATCATGATTGCAGTTCCCTTTTACAAGTCACAGATGCCAGGTGGTGGCAGTGAATTTTTGGGGTTGTTATTTTTTGTGTACCCTCTTCTACTTAAACAAACCCTGGGCTGGGGTTACCTGGTTTAGTGTTCTTTTTGTGCTGAGGAACTTCTGACCCACAGTGAAAAATAACTTCATGCACCCACAGGCTGTTTGTGTCTCACCCTTACCAGCAAATTCTTTTGCTGTGCAGTTAGATTTGAATGCATTACTCCTATTTTGAGTATAATACTCCTTTGGAAGCCTTGTTCTTCTGTTAAAAGCTCCTTGAATAACAAGTCATTGGTGTCCAGCTTGGTTGGATGACAATGACAACCAATGGATGTGAGGTTTCTGTCACAGACCAGCTTCCTGAAGAGCCCAGAGCCATTCAGAAGGGATGGTTTGGCAGGGAAGAGAACAAGCTCTGAGTTTTGGGGTGGGAGGCTTGGCCTGGGGCCTGAAATTCTAAATTTGAAGTAAACAAGGGAAGAGTGGGGGGTGACGACTGTCTGGGGCTGAATGGGTGGTGGTCTATTTATAACTGACTTGTCCTTTCTCCGTCCTCTGCAGTGCCTTGGGAGTTGCAGGCAATTCAAAACTATCAACTTTGAATTTCTTTCTCAGTAGATGTTCTTCCCTTGAATATCACACTTAGCTAATTTATGACCCACTGAACAGTCTGGCACAGCCAGGAAAAGCAGTGTCCTGGAGCATATTTTTAGTGCATCCATTTGTTGTTGAAATATGAAAACTGAACAAAGACACACAGAAGCAGAATGAGGGAAACCAAAGAAGTTCAATCCTAAAGGTCTCCTAAAGGTTAAGTGGCTTAACCAGGCTGTCCCACAGCTCTGTACAGTTGATACCAACAACAGTGTCCCAGGGATGTTGCACAAATAACTCCAAAGATCCGCTGGGTACAGCAGTGTTTGTAAACCAAGGTGGATTTTGTTGTGCCCCATTTGCATTGTGGCTCAGCCCCTGGTGGATCCATAGTGCACCATAAGCTCACTTGTCTGATTCTGTCTCGCAGCTGAACCCAGACTGGAACAAGTACGATGACAGGTTAATGAAGGCAGCTGAAAGGGGCGATGTGGAGAAGGTTTCATCCATCCTGGCCAAGAAAGGAGTCAGTCCTACAAAGCTGGATGTGGAAGGGAGATCCGCGTAAGTGACTTCCAGAGCTCCGGGCATGGTGGTGGGAAGCTGCTGAAAATCATATTCCTGCTGCTCTAGAAGCCTTTTTGAATGCAGAAATCTGTGTAATACTTCATCTAAATCCAGCTTCACTAAGCTGGAATCCAGCTGGCTGGAATGGGAAAGTCTCAAACACCTTTCACTTCCAAGTGAAGATCACTGTTTAAAGTCTTGCTCTTGCCAGGTTTGAATATTAAAGAGAAATTGAAACCACACTGGTGTTTCACCTGGTTCGCTGATCCAGGTAAATAATGATTGTTTCTCAAGAAAGTTGCCTTGTTCCTTGAAGTGGTATCTGCAGAACCCTTAACTTTGGATGCTGTCCAGAGCTGGCCCCTGTAGCACTTTCCTTATACAGCCGTTGGCTTTGGCTTTCCTGGCCAATATTCCCATTTCTGTGTACAAACCAGCTGTGCCTAAGCAAGCTTTTCTCTTTTTTTAGATTCCATGTTGTAGCGTCAAAGGGAAACCTGGACTGTTTGAACACCATCCTCGTGCATGGAGTTGATATCACGGCCACTGATGCTGCAGGTAAGTTTCTCACTGGCCCAGGGCCAACCTGAAAATGCTCTCAGCTGGGTTTCACTCTGGAATAAAGTAAACCACAGGATTGCTCTTCCTTCTTTCTGTAGTTGGCAAAAAATGAATTATTTGTGTGACTTGTTGGTGGTCTTGAGGAAACTGGTCGTGTCCTGTCATGGAATTCATGAATACAGCAGAACTTAAGGAATGTGGGTTTGTGCTGCTATAATTGTGTTTATAATGTGCTGCAGACTCTCTGGTGAGATCAGCATTTCTGGGTGACAACAACAGGATAAGAACAGTTTTAAATGAACTCGAGGTGAAGATTCAAATGGAATGTTGTGGGAGGTGTTTGTGTGCCCAGCTGAGCCTCAGAAGCTCAGAGTTCATCTGTACCTTCCAGTTTATGGAAGGTCTTATAGAAGAGACAGTAAAAAACAGGTGCTTATTTTCAGATGGTTTGCCTCAGAATTTAATATGTTTAATATGGAGCTGAAAACAAGAGAATTACTGAGAATAACTTGGCCTCCTCTTCTTGTGTGACAGTTTATTTTTTAAATGTTTGTGTGGAGTCAGCTGCAGTATTTTGAGCTCAATTTCAGAAATGAACTCTCATTGTTGATTGGAGATTCACTAATATAAGAAAAGACTGTAACAAAGTGAGGTGTAGACAGGAGATGTCACAGCACAGACAGATCTGGGGGGCTGACACACAGAAACTGTTGTATCTCAAATGCTGGAAATACTCATCAGAATTTCATTCAAGCCAAACCCTGAAGTGCTGTTGCTCTGTTTTTAGGCAGAAACGCCCTGCATTTGGCTGCAAAGTATGGCCATGCTTTGTGTTTGCAGAAGCTCTTGCAGGTACTGAAAATACAGCTTGTCTCTTACAGCTCTTACACTGAGGGGAAAAAGGTGGTTTGAAATACACTGATTCAAAATTGGGATATGCGATTTCTTTCTTAACCAATCAGATTCTTTTCTAAAAACAAGAGTCATGGGGAAAAGACTTTCATGTTTAATAACATCTTGGGACTGAAAGAGTGCTAAAATAAAGAAAATAAACTTTTTTGTATTACTCTTTTCATAGACAATCAAATCAAGTTGTAGTTTGTAGTTCTTGAAGAAAATGGGGCTGAGTGTCTTTTAAAAGCTGATGTCTGCATGCAGTTGCATTTAGGAGCAGTAACAGTCTGCTCTGGAGTAGTGTTTGCTTCAAAAGCTGGGCATTTATATCCACAAACTCTCATAAACGATAGGTTTGTGTGATGTTTATTTTTATTTCATTTATTCTGTTCACGATCATTTGATTTTTTTTGGTAATTTTTAATGTTTTTTTTAAAAAACTTTTGTTTATTTGCTGCATGTCTTCATGCAGATATAAATGGCCCATTATCTGTAAAAAGTCTAATGAATTGTGCAGTTTCTTTGCACAGTCTTAACTTTTTTTTGCACCTTTTGGTCAGTGTGTTTAGAGCCCTACAGTGCACAGACCCAGAGTTCTTTCCTTCACGTCTGTCACTGTGTTTGTAAGCTCCCAACTTGGATATTTTTTACTTAATCACGTTTTATTGCTTTAATTCAGACCTCAAACACATCATGTTGTAAATGCAGTCTGGATTCTAATTGATAACTGGGGTTATTTATTTTAACAGTACAATTGTCCAACAGAGAATGTGGATCTCCAGGGAAGAACTGCTCTTCATGATGCAGGTGAGGGGCTTTGCTTTGCTGGTAACTGTATAGAAATGAAGATTTAATTAATGGATGTACTTTCAGATGGGCTGAATTCTTCTCTTTCAATTTTGGTGACTGTAGTAGGAGGGAGTGTTTTATATTGCCATGGCATTTGTCCTCAGTAATGAACTTAACAGTCTTATGGGGCTCGTAGGTCTGAGAGGAAATTAGGTGAAATTGAGTAAAATCTTCAAGTATCACAAGCAGAGTTTTAGGGCAGTGCTGTGAGTAGGTTAAGACACCTTTACTCTGGGTTTCCTGCACCCTCCTTATGCTGCAGAGTGTCTGGCACAGAAGTGCTGGGTTTCCTTTTGGGTGCTTTGGGTGGTGTGAGAGCTGAGCCCTGCAGCCTTGTCAGGCTTTACCTCGGTTGTGGGGATTTTGGTGAAACAGATACAGCCAGGGCTGTGCCTGGGGCCTCCCCAGGCTGCTCTCAGTGTAACCTCCCCTCCCTGCTCTCTCCACAGCCATGTCCGACTGCTCCGCCAGCATCCAGCTGCTCTGCGACCACGGCGCCGCCGTCAACTCCAAGGACGGGGTAAGGGGCTGCCCTCCCCCTCCTCCAGCACAAACCCGCTGGAGCTCTTGGCTTCCTCTGCCCCCTTCCCCTTCCCTCACCCTCTGCCCTTCCTCCCTCAGGACGGGAGGACACCACTGGTGCTGGCCACTCAGATGTGTCGCCCCACGGTCTGCCAGCTGCTCATAGACAGGGGGGCCGATGTCAATGCCAGGGACAAACAGAGCAGGTAAGGCCTGCAGGGAACTACTGGAATTCCTGCTGGCATGTGAAGGAAAGCTGCCCCTTAGCAGAAGAAATGTGCTAAACCTGGGGGAAGAGAACCTGGGGTTTAGTTCAGAAGTGGATCTGCCAATTCAACACCACGGATAAACCTGGCCTTTTTTACTGCTCCTGCTTGCATCCAAAATACTCCAGGCTTGTTCCTGCCAGCAGGGAAGCTGCAGATGGTTGTTTGAAGGGTTTGTCCAAAGCAGCCTTTGGGGTCAATGTGCAAAATGGGCCATGGCAAAAGTGGTGCTCTGGCAAGAAGTGCTGAGTCCATTGGAGCTGCCAAGCAACATTGAGCTGTTGATTCCTTGGGTCAGGGGAGGGGGGTTCTTTTTGTAGCTGCTGCTTTTGCCAGTTACTTCTTGGAGAATTTCTCCATTACATGAGGCTGCTGTGGGACAAAACCTGGCTACTCGCCTTGCATGTCCTGCAGTTGGGAAGTGTTTGGGAAGCACTGCCACGGCTCCCAGGCACCCCCCTCTCTAAACCTTGTCTAAACTCCTTGCCTGGTGTTTGTTGTGTCTTGAAATTTGTATCTGATAGAGGAAACCAAAGTCATGGGAGTTCTCCAGACAGTGGGTGACTCTCAAAGGCAGCACGTCTGTGCTGGTTTCATGGAAATACTGCTGGTATGGGGGGTTTGTTTGCTTTTGCACAAATATTTAAACATAGCCAAAGTGACTTTCGAAAGCTGTTTCCTCTCTGGACAGGGGAAAGGTGCCTTGGCTGAAGTTTCTGTGATTAGACATGGATGTACCAGGGGTTAGCTCTGTAAATGATGCTCTGTGGGATCCCTGGATCTCTCAATGCCATCTCTCTCCCCATCCCAGGACTGCCCTAATGTTAGGCTGTGAATATGGCTGCAAGGATGCCGTGGAGGTGTTGCTCAGGAATGGTGCTGATGTTGGTTTGACTGATGGCCTTGGGCATGACTGTGCTTACTATGCCAGGATTGGGGACAATATTGACATTTTGGCTTTAATAAAAGCTGCCGTTGAGGACTCCGGCAGAGGTAGGAGGAACCTACAACACTTTCCTTTGGGTGGAGTTGTGTCCCTACTCCTGTGTCTCCAGGAACTGTTCTGGAAGGCAGCTGTGGTCCTTTGACCACAAAGGTCATAAACTGCCTGGTTGGGGGGGGAAAAACTTAAGTTTTTGGGGTTGTTTGGTTTTAGTAAGGGTTTTAAGGGGGGTGTAGGCTCTGATGCCTTGAGGGCTTAACAGTATTGATTATGGAAGTTATTTACCCTTATTTTATAGAAATAGCCTTTATTTTATAGAAATAAATAGCCTTTATTTTATAAAAAAGCTTGTGAATGTTTCCATGTTTGATTAATTGGGGGCGTGGTGAGCTATTTTTTGAAATGCCCTCCCAGGGTGGAAAGGGGATAGAATTAGCTGAATGTGTTGCATTGTTGCATGAATCTGAATGAAATGCCTTTTGTAACTTCCTATTTTTGTGGTGCTTTTTTAGGAAGAGACAGCATGAAGAGAGGGCAGGCTGAGCAAAAGGTACTTCCTGAGGCCATTTATCACTGGGGTGTTGAGAGGGGGATCAGGATTGGGCTGTGACACAAAACAGCATCAGCATTTTCTGAATTAACTCCGTCTGTGGCTGAGAAGGTCCCCTCTGTAATCAGGTGGTGTGGCTTGTTCTGGATGGAAGATATTCCATGGTGGGCATGTTCAGGATTAGAGTTTGGTCAGGCCTCCCATTTGTGTGGGGGTGAAGTCATGGGTGACCCCTGTCCCAATGGGAATTTGGGAGGCTGGGAGGGAGGCTGGGATGGGTACAGGACACAACGGGGATATAAAGGAATGTTTTCCTGCTGTACTGACAGGTCACCAGCATGTCCCAGAAGCGAGGCCGGGGCTATGGAGCACAGGAGGAGCTCAGTGTCAAACTGTTCCAGAAGGAACTCAACACTCAGGTGGGTGGGGAGGATCCTGGGCCCTGTGGATTCCCACAGGGATAATGAGCCAGAGGCACTAAAGACAAGCTGAGCTGGTGAAGTGAGCACTAATGATCCCATCAACAAAGGTCATATATTGCTGTTTACTTAAAACCTAATTGCATGATGTGGAGTGTGGCAATTATGCACATGAGCTGTAAACTTTTTCAGGAAAAAATGGCACTTTTTTGTGTAATAGATAAAGTTGGAAGTGTCCTTGTCTTAACCTTTCCTACCTCCTAACCTTTTGCCTCTGCAATAAAATCAGAGTCACAAACCACGAAAATTTATTTTTTTAACGTTCTCAAGGGATGTATGTTTGTGTCATACTAAAAATAATCTGTGTCATAATTGTTCAACTAACCAGCATTAATTTTCCCATCTAATTTCTGTCTCATTGCCGTTTTCAAAAGATTAGGCAGGGCCTGGAGTCTTCAGTGTGTGTATAGTGGAGGGGGAGCGTCATTTTTTTTTTAATTTTGTATTTTACTTCTAAGGACTTGGAGTTGGAAAACCAAGATTTGAAAGATCGAATGAGAGAAGTGCAGGAGGAGCAGAGGATGCTGCTGGACAGAATCAGTGGGTTACAGCTGCAGCTGAGTGAGGTAAACCAAGACTTGGAATACCTGGCTGGAAATCTGGGATAGCCAGCTGGTGCTGACAGGAGAAGTAGCAAGGAAGGCACATGGAATTAGGATGGGGTGGCCATTGCTTTCCTGGGAATTATTGTAATGTGTCACTCATTTTCTGCTGGAAAAGCCTTTGGTCTTGTAGTTATACTCAAATTGTGAGGAGACTGATGCAATGTCCTTCCCTGACACCCAGAAATTGGAGCAATAGCATTTGTGGCTCTGCCTCCCAGTGCAGCTGAGCCGTGGGCTGCTCTGGAGTGTTGGAATTTGGAGACTGAACTTTATCTCTCCATTAAATGTTGGTGCTGTGTGGCAGTACTTTGTCACCAGCTGATTTTCCAGCTGTTACTGGAAGTGGAAGCACAGAGAAAAAAGTCTTCAATTGGCAAGAAAACAAACCCAAAGGTTTTCAACAGAAGTTTCCCACCCAAATTTGAAACATTGATTTAAAAAAAATTTCCCTCTTTTTGGAGGTCTAAGTATGACCAGGAGAAGGAAAATATAAAGAGGGTTTTTTTGTTGGGTTTTCACTTTGTGGAGGCTGTTTCTTTGCTGTACTTTTGTAGAGGTACATTTATGCAGCTTTTCCTAAATGTAGCCCAAGGATAGAAAGAATATTTCTTAGTGCAGTCACTGGCTTGTCTGAACTCCTGTTTCAAGCACTGCCTTTATAAAACAAACTTCTTAATAGTCACGTCCCAAAATCAGCAAACTTCTGAAAAGCTGTACTCTGCTGCCTCAGTAGTGTCTGAGCTGGAAAACTGAGGAGATATTCCAGTTTCCAGAGACACTGCTCTGTCAGACATCCTTAACTCCTGGCAAGAGAAATAGAAAATAGAGCCGTAAAGCTGGATGGAAACTGGAAGGGGAGCGTTAGAAACTGGGGTGGATTTGTCAGCTGATGAACTGTGTGTATGAGCCCCTTAAGCATCATTGAGAAAATGATTGGGGGGGATTTTGTTTGTTATTTTTGCAGGAGCAAATGTTTGCAGATGATCTTGAGAGTGAGGTAGGATGTGTCACCTGCAGGTGTAACAGGACTGGGGAGTAGGGGAAGCAACTCTCTCTTTTATTTCCTCTGCAGTTTAAAACACATTACTGAAAAGCTACCTAAAAATGCTGAATGAAGTGTCTAATGCTCTGGATCAGTTTATGCAGCTCCACAGCATTTCTGTTAGTACAAATGATGTGTCATTCCCATGGCTCCTTCAAAGCACACTTAGGATATTCAGCACACTGATAATATTAAGCATCTCTTCAATGACTTTCAGTAATGCAAGACTAACAAGTATGAATTAATTAAACAGTAGCAGATTATGTTGGTGCACATTCTTGACTCATTCTTCAAGACTCTTCCTGTAGAGGAGCAGTCTTGAAGAACTTCAGAAGCAAAAAATTAGGGATTCTTTCGGTGCTCATCTTGGTTGAAGTTCTGTCTAAACTCTTGAAAAAGGTGCTTGAGGTCTTACAAACCTGTCCATTCTTGTGGCTTTGGCTATGTGGCACTCCTTCTCTTTCAGAAAGATGAGTTGAAGAGAATCCTGACTACCAAGGAAAAGCAGCAGGAAGAAAGTTTAAGGACTATTGAAGCTCTCAAAGCTAAACTCAAGTATTATGAAGTATGTTGAGTGATTTGAAATGTGATATAGCAACTGGTATTTACAGTAGGAAATACTTCAGCATTTTAAATTGCTGAAAGTGTTGAATGGTTATCTCATTGTAAAAGCTTTCCCTGCCCTTTCACCCCCAGTTTAACACAGAGCAGAAATTTGAAATGAATTTTCAGCTTTATTTTTGTTCTTGCTGTTTGATTTTTAGGGTGACTCTGCGGGGTCTGGAGGTAACTTTGGAAACAGTGAGTACAGTTAATTGCTACAGCTTGCTGTGCATGATGCAGTGTTAGAATACAGAGATTGAGGGAGTTTTGGTCATCTCTTCCTATTGCTGGTCTGAAATGCAGCCAGGCCTCGTGTGAGCCCTCCGAGCAGAGCTGTGTTTGTAGGAGCTGCCAGGGCACCACTGATCAATCTCCCAGGAGTGCCTGGCCTTGGGAAATGTGCTTGGGGCCTCTGCTGCATCCTCTGATAACGTGAAAAATGAGCTGAGCAGGATCTGTGCTCCCAGTGGAGCTGCCCTTTCCATCCTTCCAAGCCAAACAGTGCTCCTGCGTGGCTGAGGGGCAGCAGCTGTGTCAGTGTCGGAGCTGGAGTGGAGCAGGTTTGACTTTCAGCACACGACCTGAGCTCACACTTGTGTGAGAAATGATCCCATTTCCAGGAACTGGAGTCTCCTGCATCCAGCCCAGCTGCAGACCTGCCTTGCACTTGTGTAACGTTAAGGGCTCTTGACAGATTAAATGATATTTTGAGTGTTTGGCTGCCTGGCAGCAGGAGTCATGGATGTGGAGTGCAGGGGATGCTTTTCCTGCCGTGGTCACATGCAGACATGAGCTGGGCAAGCTGCCAGCTGTGACCCTTCTGCAGGACCGGAACCCAGCCATTTAAACCACTTTTCCCCTCCTCCTTAGGAGGACTTTGGCCAGGCTTCCTGTGGGGATTAATTAAGTAGAAGTTGTTTTAATAACAAGCACTTCAACACCAGCCTTCAGCCTAGCATGGCCCCAGTGACCAGAATAAAGCTAGGCAGGAAAATCAGTGTTCTTGTGATTGTGTTACTGTTTTTAACCAGAGCTTAAACACTGTTTGCTTTGGAAATCCAGGAAAAGAAGATTTATTACTTAAACAAGGCCAAGCATTTGCAGTGGAATCCCAGGTAATAAATATTTTACCACTGGAAGGAACTGTGAGATAGTCGTGCTGGGAAAGCTAAACGTGCTTATAAATGTGTGTTTATTGAGCATTGCTTCTCAACACACGGTTTTGAGGAATTCCTGCTTTTCCATGTTTATTTTTAACTGTGGGTGCCCTCTAGAGTCCTGTCTGTGACAGGGCTGTAAATGCTGGGAACTGCTGTGTCTGTCATGAGCTCTCCTAAACGTGTTTTACACAGTCACAGTGTAAACTGGGGATTCATCTCCATAATATTTTTCTAATTTAAATTCAGCTGATATTCAGAAGATTTCATTTTCCTGCCTGCTATGTGATAATTCCCTGACAATTCTGTTTGATAGCTATCAGCCTTTTAAAGCAACAATTTGGGTATAAACAAGGTCCACCAGACCCCTGGGGGTGAAATGAGATGGTCTGTAAGGTCCCTTCCAACCCAAACCCTTCTAGAATTCCAAATGACTGTGTTCCTCCCCTCTCAGCAAGAGGGGTCTGTTAACCATGACATTCTCTGTTCTGATTCCTTACAAAATTATTTTCACACGCTTGAGGGATAGAAGAAATATCTTAATAAATTAAATTTGTTCTAGCAGATGAGTGATTTAAATATGAATGCAGAACAAGGGAAGTGGAATTAATGTACTATACCTGCCCCTCTGGGTTTAGGTTTAGATGGGGTATTGGGAAGGGATTGTTCCCTGTGAGGGGGGTGAGGCCCTGGCACAGGGTGCCCAGAGAAGCTGTGGCTGCCCCTGGGTCCCTGGAAGTGTCCGAGGCCAGGTTGGACGGGGCTTGGAGCAGCCTGGGATAGTGGAAGGTGTCCCTGCCCATGGCAGGGGTGGCACTCGATGGGCTTTAAGATCCTTTCCAACCCAAACCAATCCATGATTGGGAAGCAGTAATGTATTCAGAGCTATATTCAAGATTTTTGCTGTTAAAAGCTGAAATACCTGTTCTCTACTATGGGCAAGAATAACTTTCTGTGGTTTTAAGAAAGCAAAAGAAATCTCTTGTACAAGTTATGCTCAGATCAACTGGGTTTTAGACAGTTGCATGTATGACAGTTCCCATATTAAACAGTAAGTAATAAACACATGTATGTGACTTGTCAGAGTTGTGAACATGTGTTTTTTGTGCCAATTTCCCTTCAGTCCAGGTCTATGCTGAGGCCCTTGGAGCTCTCCCTGCCTACCCAATCACCCAGTTCAGAGAAGGAAACTTTAAAGAAAGAACTTGACAACCTGAGGAGCTGCTTTGGTGCAGCCAAGGAAGAGATCAGCAAACTGCAGAGGGAACTGTCCCTGAAGGCCTCGGAATGTAAAGCTCTGGCATCAGAGTGCGAGAGAACCAAGGCGGAGTCTGACGGACAGATAAAACAGCTGGAGGATGCTTTAAAGGATGTTCAGAAGAGAATGTTTGACTCTGAAGGCAAAGTGAAGCAAATGCAGAGCCACTTCCTTGCTCTGAAGGATCACCTGACCAACGAAGTGGCCTCAGGAAGCACCAAGGTGACGGAGGAGCTCAAGGAGCAGCTCCGAGAGATGAAAACCAAGTACGAGGGAGCCTCTGCTGAGGTGGGGAAACTGAGGAACCACATTAAGCAGAATGAATTGCTGGTGGCAGAGTTCCAGAGGGACGAGGGAAGGCTGGTGGAGGAAAATAAAAGGTTGCAGAAGGAACTTGTGAAGTTGGAGATGGAGCGAGATAAAAGGGGCAGGAACGTCACAGAGTTGGAAGGGCAGCTCAAAGAGACAGCAGCCAAATTGGCCCAGTCCGTGAGCGCAGAGAAGTTTGAGAACATGAAGAGTTTGCTGTCAAATGAGGTGAATGAGAAAGCAAGGAAATTAGCAGAGGTGGAAGGGGAGCGAGAGAAGCTGCAGGCAGAGGTTGTGCTTTTACAGAGAGAATCTGAGAGTCAGAGAGCTCAGCTGGCTCAGCGTGTGAAGCCAGAGGAGCATGAGCAAATGAGGAGTGGGTTTGAGCAAAGGAAAGAGGAACTGGCAAAGGCAATTTCTGAGCTATCACAGAAGAATGAGACCCTGCAGAAGGAACTTGAAAGATTGCAGGCTGATAACAAGGTGCTGAAGCAGCAAGTCCAAATGCTAAAAACTGAAATTAAAAGCCAGAATGTGCCTTTAAAAATTCATGAGGAGTTGAAGAAAACAAACGATCTGGCTGTGGGAGACCTGACAAAAAAGCTTTTTGAAATAACAAAGAAGTACAATGAAAGCAAAGCAGAAGCTGAAAAGTTGCTGGCAGAGAGGAACGACTTAAGTGAGAATATCAGCCACTTCCAAGCTGTGTACCTGTCTCCGGAGCAGCACAAGAAAGAGGTGGAAGCTTTAAAATCTAATGGGATTGAGCTTGAGAAGCAGCTTGCTGAGCTTCAGAAGAAATATGATGAGGAGCAAGCAAAAGTGGGCAAACTGGTGACAGAGAACACAGGCTTGAGGGAGACCCTGAGGGATCAGTACGTGCTGGCTACCACACACGAGGAGGTTAAAACTGTCCTGAACAGCACCCTGGAAAAGACCAATGGGGAGCTGTCAGATCTGAAGGGGAAAATTGGAGAGATAAAGCAAGAGTTCCTAAGGGTAAACGAGGAAAATGGAGCTTTGAAAAGTAAGGTGAAACTCTTACAGAACCAATTAAACACAGAGTATATAAGTTTAAAAGATCATGAAACCACAGTAAATACTTTAAATAAAAGCGTGCAAGAGCTGCAGGAGAACAATGCTACCATTAGGGCTGAGCATAAGAGGGGGCAAGATGAAATCCTACAGTTGCATGCGGAAATTGAAGCCCAGAAGAAGGAACTGGACACAATTCAAGAGTGCATCAAGTCAAAATACGCCCCAGTTGCCTCCTTTGAGGACAGGGAGCAGAGCTTTGAAGCCACAGTGAAGGAATTAAGGGCAAAGCTGCAGGAACAGGAGCAGAGGTGCAGAGAAAGTGAGGAGGAAGCCCAGAGGTGCAAAGAGGAGAACGAGAAGCTCAGGAGTGGGGTTCTGTCCATCCAGAATGACCTGCAGCAGAACTACATCCTAGCAGAGAAATCCCACGAGCTGGAGCGGCTGTGTGCCAGCAGGATGGAGGAGCTCAACCAGCAGCTCAGGGCACTGCTGAGGAAATACACAGGGCAGGAGGGGCAGGAAGAGCAGCAGGACAGGGCCAGCCAGCCCCTGGCTCAGCAGCTCCCAGCAGAGCACATGGAAGCCCTGAGGGAGGCTCTTGGGCACACAGTGGAGGAGCTGAAGGAAGCCCTCAGCAGGAAGGAGGAATGTTATGGCAAGGAAACGCTCCGAGTAGGGGAGCTGCAGCAGGAACTGGCTGATCTGAAGAAGTCCTCAGTGCCTCTGGTGGAATATACCCAGCTGAAGGAAATGCTGGAAGGAGAAATCACAGTCATCAAAACCAGCCTGAAAGAAAAGGAGGCAGAAAGCCAAGTGAAGAGTGAGGAGGTGCTGAGGCTGCGGGCGGAGCTGCAGCTGAGCCATCAGGCCTTGGCAGAGCTGCAGAGCAAGGAGCTGGTGGCCATGGCAGAGTACAGCTCCATGAAGAGCGCCCTGGAGGCCCAGGTCAGCAGCATGGCTGACCACTTGTCCAGCATGAACCAGAAGTACGAGCAGGCCTGTGAGGAGGCTCTGCAGGCCAGGAGGAGCGAGCTGTCCCTCAAGGACGAGAAGGAGCTGCTCCAGCTGCGGAGCTGCAGCATCGAGCAGGAGATCAAGGACCAGAAGGAAAGGTGTGACAAATCACTGACAACCATTATTGACCTGCAGAAGAGAATCCAGGAGTCTGCAAAGCAGGTGGAAGCCAAGGACAACAAGGTGAGATCTGGGGTTCATGCTCCTGATGCTCTCAGCTCAGCATTCAGGGACTAGGCTGCAAATGCAGCTCCTGAGGTGTTCCAGCACCACTGTGTGCTGAGCATTAGGTACCCAGGGCTGGCCCAAAGCAGCTGAAGTCCTGGTTTTGCATTATGCAAAGTTTTTCCAATCCCTTCTGTGTTTTGGACATTGTGCAGTATTTAAATCCTGTTAAAGTTTCAGACTTTTGGGGTTATCAATTCCTCCTTCCACTGGAGCTGTTATTTGTTGGGCATCTCTGACTTGCCTTCTAAAGGTTCACTGTTCTTCCTAGAAGTTAGACCTGGAATATCCTCAGATCCTCCCTTTTTTCAGTCACTTACGTCACTGCTGACCTGCAGGGTCTGTACCTGACACATCCCAGTGCCAGGAAGCACAGTGGGAACCAGCACGTTGGGAAAACAAAGTCCTCTCTTAGCAAGCTGGGACAAAGACCCTTCAGTGCTCGCTGGGCTCCATCAGACTTGAAAGAATGTTAAAGAACAGTTTTCAGCAAGACATCCTTAAATGGTGTTTTCTGTGGGTTTTTCTGAAAGATAACAGAGCTGCTGAACGACGTGGAGCGGTTGAAGCAGGCTCTCAATGGCTTGTCCCAGCTGACGTACACCACTGGGATCCCCTCCAAGAGGCACAACCAGCAGGTGGAACTGCTCCAGAGCCAAGTGAAAACACTCCAGCAGCAGCTGGCTGTAAGTGCTCACACAAGGTGTTGTCTGACGTGCAGTAGCATTGCTTAATTCCTTGTATAAACAGGGAAATCTGGATGTGCCCGCTGAAGCAGGGGGTGTGACTACAGCCTTACACTTCACAAGTACAGTAGCCATTATTTTGGGTTTTTTTTCCCCTGAGTTCTTGCTTCTCTGTAAATTTTTCTGCTTTCTTCTGCAGTTTGAGGTGCAACACTTGGCAGCTCTTCCAGATGAAAAGGATATAAGCAAAGTAGGAGAATTTGTGCTTATGAGATACTGAGCTTTAGTCCTGCCAAGACCATTTCTGAATGCAGGGTCAGCTTTAGTCACCTCTTCCAGAAGCCCAACCATTTTTTCTCACCTTGAACGGGTGAGGTGGTAATTTCTCAGTGGCTGTGAGTTGTGTTCCTTTGCCTTTGAGTGTGTTGTTTATCGTGAAGCACTGACAGAGCAGGGGGTGCATCCTGAGCGTTGGGATTTTGTGCACACTTCTGTGGCCCCTGTGACTTCAGTAAAGCTCATTATTAAAGCTGTGTCTGAGCAAAGTGAGCTCTCCTACTCCTGCACAGACTTACAAGTATGCCTATCAGAGTATTTGTAGGGTTGATTCTTATAAGGCAAAATGTTCTTCAGTGGGGTGGTTTTAACCGAATAGCTGATGCTGGTGATGAAACAAGTGTGCAGGGCCAGGAGTTGGGCTCTGATGGTCCTTTCCAGCTCAGGATATTCTGTGATTCTGCGATCTCAGCTCCTGGCCAGCTCTGGCAGCCTTTCAGCAAAAGAACAGTGACTGCTTTTTTCTTTGATTAGTGGAGGGGATAAAACTTTAACCTGAAAATTCAGCTTTGATTGGTCTGGCAGTGCCCAAAACCAAGTGCACAGGGCTGGAAAGGGCAAGAGCAGATGTTAAAAATGTGAGGGCTTCACCTCCTGTCGCTGTTGTCTCTCCTAGGATGCCAAACGGCAGCACCAGGAGGTGGTTTCGGTGTATCGGACACATCTGCTCAGTGCTGTCCAGGTATGGCTGTGCCAGGGCAGATCGCTCTGCTCTCCCGTCTCGGTGTGAGAGTTCCTGAGACACGGTTCTGACTGGGCACTGGTTGGGTGGCTGAGGGCCCTGGGAGTGTTCAGCTCAGAGGAGCCTGAGGGGGGATTCACCAGGGGCTGCAGCTCCTCCTGAGGGGCAGCTCCGATGTCTGCTCTGGGATCAGGGGCAGGACCCAGGGAACGGCTGGAGCTGTGTCAGGGGCGGTTTAGGTTGGATATCAGGAAAAGATTCTTCCCTCAGAGGGTGCTGGGCACTGACGAGGCTCCCGAGGGAATGGGCACGGCCCCGAGGCTGCCAGAGCTCCAGGAGCGTTTGGACACCGCTCCCAGGGATGCACAGGGTGGGATTGTTGGGGTGTCTGTGCAGGGCCAGGGGCTGGACTGGATGGCCCTGATGGGTCCCTCCCAGCTCAGGATATTGCACGATTCTGTGACCTCAAATAAACCTGAAACCAGCATCAAGGACCTGTTCTCAATGTGGAGAGTTTTAATTTAGAATGGACTGATCCAAGCAGAAACCCAGCCCCTACCATGGCTGAGTCTTACTGGGGTGAGCATGTTCTTGATTCTGCTTCAGCCCAGGCAATCAGGGCATCCAGGAATGGTTTGGGACAGTCATTTTATCCCACATCATGTTTTCATAAAGGAAAATGCTGTGGCTGAGAGGTCTGTCAGGAAAAAAACCACAGGATCCCTCAAGTATTTCAGATTGTCCCAGAGTGGTGAAAACACAGCCACGAGTTAAGACTTCCGGGTGATGCTGAAGAATCTCCTAATGCTGGGAGTGGGTGGTTGATGCTTAGAGGGATTTTAAATGTTTGTGACTGATGTTTGCTCCTCCAGGGTCACATGGATGAAGATGTCCAGGCTGCTCTGCTCCAGATCATCCGGATGAGGCAGGGCCTGGTGTGCTGATGTGCTCCTGAGGGCTGCTGTGTCTGGGTGCTGTGGCTGTGTGAGTGAGAACCTTCAGGGGCTTTATGTTGGTATTAAACTAGTGATGGTGATAAAGCTGCAGTTACAGCCTCCAAATACGAAACAACTCACAAAGCTGAAGCATTTTCTTCTCATCAAACACTAAACCAGGGCTACGGCGTTTCAGGCCTGACGCTTTTTTCATGAGATGGATAAAAGGTGTAGAACATCTTTTAAAACTGTCAAAATGATGACATAGAGGTTAAATTATTTTAATGTCTGATTGACCACTTATTAACGCAGGACCTATACCCAGAAGCTCCAGTTGATCCTTGAACTTGAACTCTCATGGGATGGTTAAAAATAAACTGTGCAGAGGAGCATGGCTGAGTGTTGTAGCTGTGGACGTCCCTTAATGATTAAGAGAAAGTGGCTAATTTGTCACACTGGCTGAGCAGGATGTGCTGTGACACACAGAGGAAGGTGTTTAGGTGTCTCTTGTAACTTGGCTGGCCAAGTTACAGCCTTTATTTAATATATAAGCTTTAGTGCCTTTGCTTTTACAAGACTTAAAAAAATCAGGTTTTCTATCCAAACACTAACACTCCCTTCTCCCCCTCCCCCCAAAGTGTTCCTGAATGCTTTAATCCTGACTCCTGCAGGCTGGAAGAGTGGGACTGGAGTGGCCTGGTTTGGGGAGCAGCAGTTTGATCCCAATGCCGTGATCCTGCTGCTGCATAATTTCATTCCTCATTAGGCCTTCACTAGGGTGTGACTGAGCAGCTCATTGAGCTGCACACAAGGCAGTTCAGGTATTGGATTTTCAAACACCAGCTCATGGAAGTCTGAGCTGTAAACGATGTACTTTAATCTTATTTGTGGGGGAAGATGCCAATAGTGAGGATTAATGAAAGGAGAATTTTTAATTGCTGTAATCTCCCATGAAACAAGGCCTCATTTTTAACTGAAGGATGGTTTCCATAAGGAAGTTTTATTAAAAAAAAACCCATGAAATTTGGTACTGTTCGAGGGAAGTCACTGAAAAATGAGCCTGATAACGAATGGGGCTGTTTAAATTGAGCACCAGTGAGTGCTGACCTCAGTCTACTTGTTAAAAGCCTTTGCTGATAACCACCAAGTGGGAATGTGGCATCCTGATGCAGAAAAGCCAAACTTCCTCTCCATATTCCTGAAAAATGAGGGCTGAAGTCAGAGTTCTCTGCTTTGTGTTGTTTGGGCTCCCCCAGCTGCCCCTCCAGGCCTTGGGCTCCTTTTTTTACAGCAGAGTTATGTTTATCTCCTTTTTTCTCCCTTTTTGGGCAGAGTCTTGTAGGACTGAAGAGGCCACGTGGAGGCTCCAGACAGTGATGGATGTGCAGGGCAGTTTTTATATAGAAATACCCTTAATATATTTACTAAATACGTGTCTGTAGTTAAACAGATCTGCTGCTGCTTTCCTTTAGTTTCTTAGAGGACTATTACAGAAAACATCTCAGAGTAAAGAGTTACTTTTTAGCCAAATTCTTTTATGATTGCATTACTTGAAACTTATTGGAGAGGATTTGTTCTGTTGTACTAACTGGCCTATTTTGATACTGTGTTTCCTTATCTGGGGAGTTCTAGGTATGTTTTTCTAAATCTCTCCCATATTACAACATCAATAAAATGGCTTCTTTTTTTTTTTTGGTATGGTAGTGGTCAATTCTGTTTAAGGTCAAGAAGTATCAGTAGTGTTTCAGAACTTTAATAGGTGTGGATTGTGTAACTCCTGGAAAAATGGAGGTGTCTCCAGGCTTGTGGAGTGAACAATGCTGAGGAGTGAGAGGGGGAAGTGGGAGGTCAGCAGATTGTCAAATGCAACCGGAGAGGCTCCACTGTCCCCTGGAACAGCAGTGCCACATTAACGAGGTAATGGAGCCTGGAGCTGGGTGTTGGCACGAGGTTCTGCTGTGTAACAGCTCTTTGGAAAGGGAATTTAGCCTTTTTGTCTTGAGGAGCTGACTTGGAAATGGCTCGGAATGCTGGGAAGTTGGAGTTTACTGCTTTTGTCATCTCGTGCCTGTTTTGCTCTGCCAACTCAGAAAATTACCTTTTAATAGGAAAGCCATACACGTAATTGTCACAGCCATTAGGTCAGATGGATTTTACAGGAAGGGAAAAAGATGTTGAGCATTTAAGGGCCATTAAATTGTGCAGGTTTTCATTGGTGGGCTGCAGCTCCGAGGCAGCACGACGCTGCGAGGGATATTTATTTTTACATTTGCAGAGCAGGGGAGGGAATACATTGCAAAGGAAAATAGGACATGAAAATGGGCTGGTTTTCCACTCGGTGAACAGCTAGTTTTATTTCATAATAATTAGTTTTACACTTCATTAAGTGTTGGGCGTTTTGCTTATATACTTTAAGAATACAGTGGAGAAGATTTAAAAATTCTCAGCAGGGCTTCAAGTTACAGTTTTATAATGTAATGAGGAATTTCAGAGGGAGGTGGGATCTGTCTAAGGAGGATTAAGACTGGGATAAGAATTAGTTTGAGTTCAGAGACACTTCTGGTTGCCCTTGTCTCACTGTACAACTTGCTGGAGTTTTGGAGGGTTTTGACTTCTGTCCTGATGACAAACAAGCGCTGCAGAATCTCAGCTCCTGCTCAGATGAGGGACAGAAGTTGGACATTCAGGGGTAATTTCTGCTGCTGGTGTTGGAAACGGCTCCAGCCCGGCCTGGGCAGCACCTCTGGGAGCTGGGGGGAGAAATGGGGGATTGGAGACTCTAGCAGGGGGTTGCAGGGAAGGGTTTGGCTGCAGAGTTAAAGTGCAGGTGATCCTGCAAGGCCTTCAACAGATTATTTACAGCAGCCAGGAGTTTCAGCATGGACTGTGGATTTCCCAGGGGTGATAGCCATGTTTTCCTTGCCTGGAAGGGAATGACCCCATCTCCTCCCCTGGGCTGTCAGCTGCTCTGAGCTGCAGCTCTCTGGAGCTGTCAAATTCCCGAAAAGCTGGATAAAAGGCAGCTCTGTGTGTGGATCTCAGCTCATCAGGCTGACACCCTCGAGCTGTTGGAGGTTTTTGGAGGTGCTGTGCTGAATCCTCCACACAGACACGAGTGGGAGTGTGCACTGGGAAGCACGGGACCCTTGGTGTTCCAGCGTGGTCCTGACAGGCAATCGCAGAAATCCCGTGACCCTGCTGCTGCGTCTCCTCCAGCCCCGGGCTGTGACGTCTCTCACATCCCACTCCTGCTAAAAGGTAAAAAAGGAGAGAAATCAGTGGGCACTGAGGCAGGGACTCGCTGGGATGAGAGGGAGTTCCTTGGCAGGCAGAGCCTTGCAGGAGGGTGTGGGGAGGGAGAGCAGGACCTGAGGAAAGGCTGGCAGGATTCTCCTGGGGTTTCAGCTTCACCTGGAGAGAGGGACGGGTATAAAATGCAGTAATTTGGGCAGCTTTGAAGAATTCTGGCAGTCTGCTTTTTTCTTTTTCCTCTCCTGAGTGAGGATATAAACAGACCTGAGGAAGATGATGCAGGGAGAGGGCTCTGGAGATCCCCTGGTGGTGCATCCGCTGGGGAATCCACAACCAGAGCAGGGGCAAGGACATACCATGGGGTCCCACTGCCAGAGGGCAGGGTTAGATGGGATATTGGGAAGGAACAAAACCTTCCCCGGTCACCTTTGCAGTATCTCCAATGCAATGGATGGGGAATCCAGGGACACATTTGGAAGTAAATTACATGGAACAAATAAACCAATCTGTTCCTAAAGTGCTCCTGTGCCTTTGAAAACACCGACCCTGACTGACTGCTGGGGGTTTTTAAGGGTATTTTTATCCATTTTAATTGAGTTGTTGCCTTTCTTTTTTTAAGGTCAAATGAACAAACCCCACCCAGCACTGGGGTCTGCTTGGGAGAGTCTGTTCTCAATCCCTGCATCTGCACAGGGCGGGGGACATTCCAAATACTCCCTGGAAAAGGCTCTGGTGCCCCCAAATCTGAGCTCTGGTGGCAGCTGGAGTGGGGCCATGTCCTGGGCCCAGAGCAAGCAAGGAAAAGTCACTTTGGAGCCACCTTGGGCAGTTGTCCCCTGGTCCAGTCCCTGTTCAGCCTGGCCTGGGGCACTTCCAGGGATGGGGCAGCCACAGCTGCTCTGGGCACCCTGTGCCAGGGCCTCACCCCCTCCCAAGGAACAATTCCTTCCCAGTATCCCATCTATCCCTGCCCTTTGGCAGTGGGAAGCCATTCCCTGTGTCCTGTCCCTCCATCTCTTGTCCCCAGTCCCTCTCCAGCTCTCCTGGAGCCCCTTTAGGCCCTGGAAGAGCTCTCAGGTCCCCCCAGAGCCCTCTGTTCTCCAGGCTGAACAACCGCTCCTGCTTGTCCTGGTGTGCCTTGCCCTGTTCCTGTCTCCTGGGATGAGGCAGAGCTCCCAGCCAGGGCTGTGCACTGTGGGCTCTGTTCCAGGTGCTTCTGGGGCTGTGTTCCAGGGGTTTCTGGCTCTGGGTTCAGGATCATCGACAACGTTCCTCGTGTGCCATGGGATCGCCTGAGTTCAAATGCCTCTGCCTCCAGCGGGATCCTGTCGGTGCCTTTGTGGGAGCAGCTGGAAGGGGCAGTGCCCATGGGGGCAGAGGTGGTCCCTGCTTGGCTGGAGCAGGGTGAGGATGGAGGTGAGGACAGAGGGCACTGCCCTGGCACGGGGCCTGCCAGGGCAAAGTTGATGTGCCAACACTTGGGAATGTGTTTGAATTGGCTCAGGGAGTTTGACTGATCAGCACTTCTGGGCTCCACTTCCAGCATTTCCATCCTGGATTAGACACCTCAGAGCTGAAAGGTGATGGAAATGCTGAAAAAGGGTCTCCAGGCTCGTCCCTCTCTGGCTGTCGTGTCACAAACTGGTTTCACTTCTGCTCTCAGCCCTTTGAGGTGACGTTTCTGTGCAGGTTTGGGGCATTTAGGTGTCCATTGTCTCCAGATGCTTTCTGGGGCCGGGAGGGACCCAGGGGGCAGGAAGGCTCTGTGGTCTTCTAGGAAAGATCAAAACCAGCAGGGGCTAGACCTGGCCTAGCGAAGCTGGTCCTCAGCAGTGCCTGCTGGGCTGTGGGGGGAGAAGGCATCTGGCTCATCCCAGCTCCTGTCAGAGCTGCCTCCGGAAGCTGCACATTCCCCTGGTGGTTTCAGATGCATTTAATTGCCATGTACTCACCAGCTCCTGCCCGCGGGCCCTGCCAGAGCTGCTCTTCTGCCCTGTGGCTCCAGCTCTCCCAGCTGCCTTCCCTGAGTGCCGGAGTTCGCTCTGCAGCGAGTCAGGAACCGCACCAGGGGAGGGGAGGGAGCGCCGGGTTCTGGCTCTGCCCCCAAAACACTCCCCAGGAATGTGCTTATCTGGTGTGTTCCCAGCTCGGGCAGGGACCTCGTGTTCTTGATGAAATCGAGATGCCCAGGAGAGGTTAAAAACGCTGCTCAGGGATTTTCCTTGGGCTACAAGAAGGTGTAACATAACCTGTGTCAGCTGGATGCCTCCGGGGGCAAAGTGTGGAGCTTTGAGTGCCAGGACACAGGGAATGGCTTCCCACTGCCAGAGGGCAGGGATAGATGGGATACTGGGAAGGAATCGTTCCCTGTGAGGATGGGGAGGCCCTGGCACAGGGTGCCCAGAGAAGCTGTGGCTGCCCCTGGATCCCTGGCAGTGTCCAAGGCCAGGTTCGATGGAGCTTGGAGCAACCTTATCTCTCTCTCTTTCTGATGTCCAATCTAAACCTCCTCTCGTCCAGCTTAAGTCCATTCCCCCTTGTCCTGTCACTTGTACACATGTAACGCCTCAAAGTGGCATAAAGGGCATGAAAGCGATTTTATTTAAAAATCTTTTTTTAGCCCTCAAAGCACCTGGCTTCTGGAATCTGCCCTGGAATCTGTGGAGCAGCAGCTGGTTCTGTGCTCTCTGCCAGCACCACCAGGCAGCAACCACGTCATGTTGTTCAACAAGCCACAGAAAAGGATATTTTACCCCAGCCCTGCTTCCCCCTCTCCTCCCCCCGGCCGTGGTTTGTCGGATCCCTCGGCAGCTTTGCCGTGCCGGGTTCAGTCCTGATTGGAAACACCACCACGGCTTCATTACAAGCTCCGTGGCTTCCCCCTGCACTTAACATTCTGTACAAATTGTTTGCTCAGCTCTGGCATCTTGCCTCGGAGGAATTGTTGTCATTTGAAGGTTTCAGTCAGTTCTTTGAGCCCTCACAACTGTAAATAAGAGGCTGTTTGGAGGAGAGCTGCTCCACGGCGTTTCCAGCCTCTCCCAGGGATCGAAGTGCTGGAATCCCTGTCATGCTCGTGTTAAAGAAACCCCAAACTGTGCCCTGGGAAAACTCATTTATAGAAATCAGTGAAATGAGTCGCTGGTTTTAGCCACATGTTCCTCATTTTCTTTTTATTACTTTAACATGTCTGCACTGGAGCAGTTCCCCGGGAGGCTCCCGGTGCCAGCTGCACACCTGGCTCGGGCCGGGGAGAACCAGGGCCTGGCCTTTCATCTCCAGCTCTCTGCTCTGATTGGAACCACGGCTTGGCCCCAGATCAGACACAGGGAGCTGAAAACCATCCTGGAGCTGGTTCCTGGAGGAAGCCTTGTAAGGCTGGGGGGGTTACGGGTAGGTTTTTTCTTTTTGGAGCTGTTGTATCAAGTTTATGTCCTGGCAGAGGCAGGAAACCATCGTGTACAATGTGGCAACCAGAGCTCGCAGGCAGCCCGGCCAAGGGCTGTAAATTATGGCATTAATTTCTTGGTTTATGGGCTCTCGTTGACTGCAGATCAATGGGAAAAAGGTGCATGGAGCCACCTCTTTTAATTAAAATGCTGCTGGGGCTGGGCTGCAGTGAGGGCTGGGGAGGGCTGTGAGGAGGTGGTGCCTGGAGCAGCTGCTGGTTCCCAGTGCGGGGTTTGTGTTCCTCTGTTCACTGCTCCTGCTTTCCAGAGGCCAGTTCTCAAGGAGAATCCAACCTCAGAGAATCATGGAATACCCTGAGCTGGAAGGGACCCACCAGGATCATTGACTCCAACCCCTGGCCCTGCACAGGCACCCCAAAATCCCACCCTGTGCCTGCGCTGTCCAAACGCTCCTGGAACTCTGGCAGCCTTGGGAATGTGACCAATTCCTGGAGCTCGCTCCAGCCTGGGCTGTGTTTGCCTCCTCACATCCCCAGCCAGCACACCTTGTTTTCCAGAGAACAAAACCACAGTGTATTTCAGTGGAATCTTGTTTTAAAACAACTCCAATTCCTCTTCACCCCAAACTCGGGACGCTTTCCCCGGGGCAGGATTTTACCCCGAACAGGTGCAGCAATATTTTTCTTTCCGAAGAATTTCCAGAGCAAATCTCCCATCTGCACCAGAGCCTCTTTTCCTGCTCATCGCCCTCCGACACGGCCCTAATTAAAGGCAGATATTAAACCCAAGCCCAGTTTATGTCCCATCATTCTTGGGAAAAGGACCCATCGCGTGAGATTGTTTGAAGTCTTCGTTAACCTTTAATCATTTGAGGCTGAGTCTGGCTTTGATTTTGCTGCAGGGAAAAAAAAAAAGAAAAAGGATATTTTGCAAATTCTTCAGGAAGGAAACATGCCAATCCTGCGGCATCTCTCATCGTGCTGGGAATGCTGTGTTTGGAATCTCTTCGGTGATAAAGTCTGTGGAATGAAGGCTTTTTTCATTTCCTTGCTTGGGTTCTGTCTGAGGTACCTAGCATCAGGGTTGCTAAAGGTAATTACTGGATTCATGGATGTGTGGTGGAGACTCTGGATGAGAGGGATGGCTCAAGGTGGGTCTCAGGTATGGAATTTCCTCGGAGCTAAGCTCTGCTGTGTGGATACCTGAGGAACCACTTCCAGGTGTTCAGAGCAGCAGAACGAGGAATGTTCACTGCCCAGCCCATTCCACGATAAATCTGGAGCCAAAAGCTCCTCAGCAGCCTCCCTGCTTGTTTGTTTTTCCTGATGGAAGGTGCTGGCTGGCTGACACAGAGCTGGGAGCACGGCCAGCCCCGGTGCCAGGGAGCGAGGGGAAGAATTCCCCGCTCCCACCTAGAGTGTGGAATGGGAGCTGGACCTGGCTCTGGTGCCTGTGAACAACCTGCCTTCCACAGTGGGCTTGGATCAGTGTCTGGAGCTGGAAATCCTTGGGTTTGTGCAAGGTGGGCCGGGAGCCACGTGCCCTGGGCCACCCCAGCACCCTCATCCCGAGCAAACCCGGCTCTGCAGCACGCCCGGCCTCCCGAACCCCTCAGCCCTGTGTCAGCAGTTCCTTTTCACCACAATTCCTTCCCCAGAGTTCTCCCAGCTGTTTCCTTCTCCAAAGAAAGAGAAATAAACTCCCCAAGCTCTGGCCAAGCTGCTGAGCACTGCTGGAAGTGCTGTCAGCAGGGCCTGCGACAGGCGAGGGAGGGGTGAGGGGAAGGTTCTTCCCACCTGCTTCCAGCCAGCGTTGGAAACTCATCCCTTCTTCCTGGAACAGGCTGAGCCCTGCATCTGCCCCGGAGCAGGTGAACCTGTCAGGCTGGGGAAGGTGGGCTGGGCCTGGGGACAGGACGGCTGGAGTGTGGGATGTGCTCAGGGCCGCGTGCTGCCCGGAGCCTTGGCCAGGGGATGTGCAGCTGGAGGGCCCAGGGAGGGGTAGAGTGGGCATGTTCTCCCTGAAATGTTTTCCTCCTTCCTGCCTTCCTGCCTTCTCCTTGGCCTGGTCACCTGCAGTTTGGACATGAGACTAGGGTGGTATTGGGGCGGGGGAAGAACCACACTGGGCTGGATTTGGGAACTGAGGCTCTGTCAGTCGGTGCGTCCTTCTGTCCTGCTGCCGACTGAACCTCATGGGAGATCTTCCAGCCCTGCCGTAGGAACAGTGTCCCAGGCAGGCTTTGGGCTGTGGCCATTCCTGCTGAGCCCTGCTGGGAGCTGTGTGGGATCCGATCCCCCGTCCTGTGTGGCTCCCACACCCGCCCTTCAGCTCAGGAGCTTTCAAAACGTTTATTTACCCCGTGCTGAAAGAGCTGCAGGGGCTCTCCTGGTTCTCTCCCTCAAAGGATCTCTGTGGGGAAGCTGGGAGGGAGATTCTGGCCTGGCTGCAGGCGGGGTGTGGGTTAGTCCCCAGAACTCTCCTGGCTCTGTGTCTCTGCCTGTGTGCACCCAATAAAAGCACGGCTGCGGCTCTCCAGGAGGATAAACACGAGGGAGAATCGTGGATCATGGGATGTAATGGAGATTGGGGCTGGCTCAGGCTGAGGGAGAGCTCTCTGCTGACATCCCCAAGCACCCACTGCCCTTTACAGGGATAGGGTTTGGTTTCGTTTGTCCCCGGAGGAGCCCTGGGGGTTCGCAGTTGATTGCAGGGACCATTCCCGGGTGTGGCTGGGCTGGGAGGGCTCAGCCGTGCTGGAATTCTGGGCTTAAACACCCGGCTGGAAGATCCTTCTGCTTCCCACGCATCCATCCTTCGGGAGGGAATTGCGCTGCCGAGGGCGCTGCCACCTGCAGGTGGTGCCAGAGACAGGGACAAGAGCTCAGCGCTGCAGAGCTGCTGCTTTGGGGGAGAGCACGGGGATAACGCTGGGGAACGAGGGGAAATGGGGAGCAATCTGTCCCGAGAGTGTTCCAGAGCGTTCATGCCAGATCCCTTTTCCATCCTGTCTGTTTAGGTCGGACCAGGGGTCCCATGGGTCACCTCTTCCAGCCTGAGCCCTTGAGTGATTCTGTTTTGGCTGTTCCACGAGCATCTCCCCTGGTTCGGAATATCCTTGGAGACACTTCTATTAATCTCTCAGTCTCAGTGTTGCACACAAGCTAAAAATCCATAAGGACAGCCAGGCAGGCTGCTGGATTATCCTTTCCTGGAGAAAGCAGGGCTGTCTGGAGAGCAGCAGTGGCTCTGCCATGGTTCGCAGCCATCCGGGGCTGAGCTGCTGATCTCTTCATTTCCAGAGGTGTCACACTGACTGTTTGTTTTCCTGTTACAAGCACTTGTAGCTGGTTACAACTGGGGTCAGCTCCAGGTTCTGATAAAAGCAGTTCCTGGTCCCTCCTGCTGCTTCCAGCACAAGCCTGCTGAGAGGGCTGTGTTCAGACTGGGACCAGTGCACCTGCTCAGCTGGGCACAGCCTCTCGGGGGAAGGGTTAACTGGGATCTTTAACTGGGATTGATGGGCTGTAGCTTTCTCTCCTGAAAGTGGTGGAGCCTCCTGCCATGTCCCCCAGGAGCAGGACTCTCCCTGTGGATTTCCAGGAGCAGCCCTTTCGCAGGGAGCTGGGAGCAGAGGCTGCTGCCCGTGGCACTGGGGGAACTGGGTGGGACCCAGGCAGCCCCGAGGATCCCTGAGTGCCAGGAGGCTCCTGCCATGCTCCACCAGCCCCCGGGGATCCCTGAGTGCCAGGAGGCTCCTGCCATGCTCCACCAGCCCCCGGGGATCCCTGAGTGCCAGGAGGCTCCTGCCATGCTCCACCAGCCCCTGGGGATCCCTGAGTGCCAGGAAGCTCCTGCCATGCCCCACCAGCCCCCAGGGATCCCTGACTGCCAGGAGGCTCCTGCCATGCCCCACCAGCCCCGGGGATCCCTGGGTGCCAGGAGGCTCCTGCCATGCCCCACGAGCCCTGGTGATGCTGCCACATGTGAGGGGGTGTTGGAGGCAGGGCTGGCTCTCCCTGCTCTGCAAGAGCTGGGGATGTGATTTATTCTCCACGGCTGATCCAGCTGGTTCCCGAATGGGGCAGCTCACAGGGATGGCATTTGCCTTTTCAAGTTTGGGCTCTGTTTCTGGGGAGGTGAGAACTTTACAGAGGAGAGTAATGAGCACATGTGGCTGAGCCACTGCTGGGAGCCCATCTGGGCCTGCCCTGCCTCCTCGGGAACAGCTGGGGAGCAAAGGCAGCAGAGGGAGCTGCCCCAGCAGAAGCAGAAGTGGAACGGGTTGACCCCTTTTCCCCCTGACAGGCCTGTTACCTTTTTAGGATCAAAGCTTTTCACATTTGGTCGCTGTTCTTGAAGAAGCTCAAGTGTTTCCACTGCAGCCCTGAGTGATTCTGGCTCTGCTCCTGCCACCCAGCCCTGCTCTGCTCTCTGAGCAGCTCCTTGAAACTGGAGTTTACAAAAATAAAACCCAGATTAAAGCCAGTGCAGCTGCCCTGAGGTTTAAATCGATGCTGGTATGATGTGCTGCCAAAGAGAGAATTACTCAGGAGTGTGGATTAGAGCTGTTTGTCTCCAGGAAGACCTGGTCTTCAAAGCCAGGGAATTTTCCCAGCTCTAGCTGGTGCATCTTCAGACACGAGGCTCTGGTGCCCTGCTCCATGGGCACCAGCCTGTCAGCTATCTCGTTTTTATCTCAGCTGCTTCATCTCCTTTCTTCTTCTTCATCTCTTTCTTCCTGTCTGGTTTGGTATTCTCCCATGCTCCTACTTTGGCTGGAATTTGCTGGCCAGGGCTGCCCTCCAGCCTTCCCGGTGCTGCCTCTCACCAGCTGTAAAAACTTCAAGGCTTTAAAAAATATTTTTCTTCCTGTTGGGAGAGAGGTTCCATTTTTTTGTCGTGTTTGCTCGTTCTGAACAGCCCACGCTGCTGCAGCTCTGCTGAGGGTCCACAGGCTCAGGGAAGGTTTGGAAAGGGCAGGTTTTGGCTGAGGTGTCTGTGCTGTGTCCCAGAGCAGCAGTGCTCGGGCTCCTGTGCCATGGGGAAGGATGAGGGACTGAAGAGCTCAAGGCAAGGCTGGGGCTCAGCAAAGCACCTGGGGCCAAGCTTTGCTCTGACAGGGCTGCAGCAAATGGGGTTGGTGCCTCTGCCAGCAGCGAGCAGCCCTGGAATCCTGGCCCATGGCAGGCCCTGCCCGTTCCGTGGTTCCATGGCCATGCTGCTTTCCCAGAGCTCCTGCATTTCCTGCAGCACGGAGCCTGCTGTCCTTGTCCCTGGGTGAGGCTGTCCGAGGAGCCCTCTGGCCCTGTGCAGGAGGAGAAGCACAGCTGGGAGGTCACAGCCCTTGCAGAGTGACGTGGGAGAGGGAGCCTGCCTGGGGTCACCTGTCCCCTGCCACGTGTGTGACCCTGGACCCTGCCCAGGGAGCAAAGGGCAGAGCAAGGAATCTCCCAGGCTTCCAGGTGGGTGCCCACTCTTGTTTGGCTCCTGGACCCAGCAGTGAACCCTGTGTGGAGGTTTGCAGTCCTGCTCTGGATCTCAGCCCGTTGTGGATCCCCATTTGGCCCCATCCAAAGGGAGCTCTGGGTTTCTGGCTGCAGGGAGGGAAGGGCTGAGGGTGGCGTCACCACAGTGAGTGAGTCCTGTTCCTTCCCAGCTCCGAGCCCAAACCCTGCGGCTCCCGGGCACCCCATGGAGCCTTGCCTCTCTCTCAGGGCATTGTTCATCCTCTGGGACTCTGAAATCCCAGTGTTTGGAGCCAAACCTCTCTGAGCTGGGATTGCTGCCTGTGGAGGGAGTTAAGCTGTGCCTGGGTGGGCTTTGGCCGTGGCTCAGCAGTGCTGCCGTGGGGTGTCCCCACCCTCGGTCACCTCGGTTAATGAGGGGGTCTCAGAACAAGAGGAGGAAAATAAACCCAAGGAGGTGAATCCAGGGTGCCATCCCCAGCTCACGTGGAGCTGCAGCCTCTGGGAAGAGCCTGGACCATGTGGTGTGGGATAGGATGGAGCTGCTCCAGCCTGGCCGGAGGAAAGGAGGGGAAGGTGCTGGGGAACATTCCGAGTGTTTCTGCAGGACTGATGGAGGTGGCTGTGGATATTTTGATGGATTCAGGCTTTATTTATTAATGTTCCATTTCTGGCTTGTTTGTCCATCTCCTTAACAAGGTCACGGCTGTAAAACAAAAATAGCATCCACGAGGGATCTCAGCCTTCCCTATTAAACCTCCTGAAAAGAAACACAGGCTGGATCTTTTTAAAAATAAAAATCCAGCTTGGCACGGGGGAAGGGTGAGCCACCAGATTCCCCTCTGAAGAGCAAATTTCTTCCAAAAAACGAGGACCTGCTTCCTCATGTGTGGAGACCCCAGGATGGCTTAATTTCGGTGTCAGTGCTAATTGATTGGAAGCAACAATTTTGCCAGACAAAGCTGTAAATTAGTTTCAAATGGGGGAACCGGGCCACCCACTGCCCAACTATCGAATTGCAGTAACAACATTAAACATGGAGCAAACCATAACCCAGGGAAGGAAAGCCCAAGTGAAACCAGATTTCCACTCATTGCCTTTCCCCAGCAAAGTGGAACCAGATGGTTTGTGGCTTTGATAATAAGTGAGGCTGATTCTTTCAGATGCAGCTTAGGCTGAGTATCACACAAAGGGATGGGCTGAGAGGCAAACCCTCCCAGGCAGGAGTTCTGCCTCCGGAGACCACCGGCATGTAAACCCCTCCCAATCAAAACATAACCCAAATTGGCTTCCTAATTGCAGCCGAGCCTCTCTCGCTGGGACGGCCCCTCTCATCGCCTCCCGCGAAATTCCAGCGCCGCTCCCACAGGTTTCAGCCGCAGATGCAAATCCCTCCTTGTTCTCCTGCAAATCCCTCCTCGTTCTCCTGCAAATCCCTCTTCGTTCTCCCGCGGGGCCGGGCCCGCCCTGCCCGGGAGCAGAGTCTGGCTCTGGGAAGGGGTGAGGGATGTTCCCCGGAGCCAGCGGTGCCTGCACCCCCCTGCAGCCAGACCTTGGGACTGTTACAGGATCCCAGGGTCACCCAGGCTGGAAAAGCCCTCTCAGCCCATGGAGTCCAAGCTGTGCCTGATGCCCACCTTGTCCCCAGCCCAGAGCACTGAGTGCCACGACCAGGCCTTTCTTGGACACCTCCAGGGATGGGGACTCCAAACCTCTCTGGGCAGCCCCTGCCAAGGCCTGACCACCCTTTCCAGGAAGAAACTCCTCCTGATGTCTAACCTGAAGCGAGAGGGTCTGTGGGGCGAAGGTGCTGAGAGCTCTGAGACTGCTGAGCAGTTCTGAGATTGGCCCTCAGCTCATGGCGGGGCTGGAGCTGACTCAGATCTGCACTAAGTGGGAGCTCTGCTGCCTCAGAGCCGTTTCCTGTGTTGGGTGCTGGCTCTGGCTCTGCGTGAGCAGCCCTGAGCATGTGATGGGCTCAGGGCCTCCAGCACGAGCTCTGAGCTCCAGTCCAAACTCGTGTTCTGGCTTTGTTAAATGGGGAGCGAGCTCTGTCCATCTCACCCCCAGGGATGGCTGAAAACGACCTGCGGGTCCTTCCAGAGGCCAGGTGGAGTTGAGCATCAGCCCATCCAAACCTTTATTTGATCTGGGTTTTGATGTTCAGGAGGTAAAATCTGTTCTGGGTCTGGATCTCTCACGGCTTTGTGTTCCTCATGCAGCAAAAGGAAGGAACCCGCTGTGGGGAGGCCCTCATGCCAAAGACAGCCCTGCCTGTGCTGGGTCCGTGTTTATGGCTAGACTGGACGGTCTGAGAGGTATTTCCCAACCCTGACCACTCTCTGACTCCATTTCCTGCCCTGGCAGGCACAGTCCAGCAGCAGCAAACGCTGCAGTTCCGTGAGGAAAGTCCCCACAGGGACATGAAAGCCCAGACCTGGATCCAAGTTCACTGCAATTATCCATGTGTTCCATCCCCTGCCCTGCTCCTGGGGCAGCACACTGGGGTGCTGGGGACACAGCAACTCAGGGCTCTGCACGGGAAAAACTGCTGGCAATTCTCTCTGACTTCCGTGGAGGCCAGTTCTGGGCACAGAAAGCTTCCTCCCTGCAGGGACAGCCTCCTTGTTCCGGGCTGGGGTCTCCTCAGGGCCACAGCAGCTCTGGAATGTGGAGGGGAGCTGAGGGGAAAGTTTTCTGCCTTTCTCCCTTTTAGGCTGTGAAATATTACTGTTTTCCAAGCCAAGGCTTCCCACAGCCGCCCTGGGAATTGGCTTGGCAGAGGAGCTTCCCCATGCTGGGGAGAAGCAGGTGAAGCAGTAACAAGGAGCTCCTGTGGCAGCGTTTGGGAAGTGCTGGGCTCGGGGGAGCTGCCTGTGCAGCGTGCTTGGATGAGGGCTCTGAGAAACCATCAACAAATAATTGCAATTTCCTCTTGGCCTTGTGGTGAGGCGGGATCGGAGCTGCGAAACCGCCGGAACGACTCAACCCAGCCCCCCCGGCCCGGCAGAGCTCCGGGTGATCCCTCCCGGCTCTCTGGGGGCTGCCTCAGCCACAGACGCAGAGTCTGACTCCACACACACCACAGAAGGTGGGTGGGAAGTGCTGCACAGCCCTGCACGGTGTCTGTGCTGCTCGGGGAGGGCTGTTCTCTCTCTGCTGCTCCCGGAGTAATCCGGGGGAAGCATTGAGCTCCTGCCTGGATCTGCCGGGCTTTTGGCCATGCTGGAGCGTGGCTGAGGCTGGATGGAGGTTGGCTCAAGGAGATGGAGTCGGTGCTGGTTGGGTTCTGCCCTCGGCTCTGCTCCTGCACAAGCTTTGCTTTGGTCACACGTGGGGACAAGGGCAGGCCACGGCTTTAGTGGCTGTGGTCACTGTGAGCCCTGAGGGAGGGTGGTCTGCCAGCTGTGCCAGGGCAAACTTAGGGAAAATTCCTTCACTGAAAGGAAGGAGGGAACATTGGAACAGGCTGCCCAGTGCAGTGCCGGAGTCCCCATCCCTGTGGGCATTTAACAGCCATGGGGAGGTGGCACTTGGGGACATGGATTAGTGGTGGCCTTGGCAGTGCTGGGGGAACGGTTGGATTTGATCTTGGAGGGGTTTCCAAGCTAAATAATTCTAAAAAGGGTCAGGGCTGTCCAGGTGAAGCCTCCTGGTCTCTCCCCAGAGCTGTCCCCCTCACAGGGACAGCTCAGGGCCGCCTGGCTGGAGGCCGGGTGGGGCTCGGGCTCTCCTGCTCCGCGGCCTCTGCATCCCACCTGGATGGTGTCCTGGGAAAATCCAGGGACAAGTGCCCTGTGCCCCGGGCAGCACAGCCGGGCTGTGCCTGACAAGCCGCAGAGCTGTTCCCCTGTTCCTCCGGCGACGGGCTTGTGAAACACGGGATGACACAGCCTCGGAGACGCACAGGAAATTCCCATCACAAGCGGAGAACACCCCGTGGTCCTTGAACTTGTGAGGACTCGCAGCTCTCATTATGCATGCGGCATCTTCCCCCCTGGGTGCCGATGGAATTACAATGCCGGGTTCTCCCGGGCTAATCGCTGTTTTGAACAACAAGATTGATTGCTTTCTCCTTTAATTATTTGCAGATCACTGAGACTTTGCGGAATGCTCTAGGTGACATAAACCGCAGTTTAGTGTGTTGGCATGTGCCCATCTCCGGGATTTTTCCAGCTTAGCCACCAGCTGGGCTGTGGGAAAGGAGGAGTGCAAACATCGCTGTCCTCTAATGACCCGCCTGGCATACACGCATTAATTCTGCCTTAATGGGGTGCTTTGGGGAGCAGACGGGGTGTCTCGTCCCTGTCCCCATCCCTTTCTGACTGCCGTGCTTCAATTGAAGCACTTCACAGCTTTTGACTGCTAATTTGCAGCTCAAACCCGTCGGCAGCGACTCAGGCGGCGCTGATTTGTGTGACAGTGACAACCTGGGCTGGGGCTGTTCCAGAGGCGGCTTCCCGGCGGCGGCACCTCCAGCGCCGCGTGCCCGAGGAGCCGCGGGGTCACCGCGCTGCTCCAGCTCTGCTGACCTGGAAATCGTCGCGCTCGGGTTGTGCGGCAGCGGCTGTGCCTGGGAGCCGCCGCGGTGCGCTATTTAAACCTCCCCGATCTCTGCCTTCTTAAAAGGTCACAATATCTGCAGCGACTTTTACAGCTCGGGCTGCTGCAGGGCTGGGGAAGATCTTGTGCTTGTCGGGTCTCATTCGGGAGAGCAGCGCCGAGCTGTTCCCGGCGTCACACCGGAACAGCTCTTCCCACTCGGGGACGGCCTTTGGCTCCCAGGGCTTGTCCAACTGACCGGGTCCCCTCCAGCATCTCCCACCCATCCTCCGGCTCCCGCGGGCTGCGGGAAGGAGCCAGGTGGGGCCTGGGCTGTCCCTCAGCTCCCATCCACCTGTCCCAGGCCAGGTAGGAGGATGCCGAGAGCCACCTTGTGCACTGGACTGGGGATTTTTTGTGCTGAGGAGACAAACGAGCTATAGAGAAATGCACGTCTGCTCCATAATTCCAATTAAAGCACAGCTTGGTGCTGATTAGATCTAGAAGTTACATCAAGAAAAGGAAAAAATGTAAATAAGCAGTATTATTCCCTCCCCCCCCCCATATCCTTTCGACAGATGGAGCTGCGCTGATTAGCTTATCTGATCTCTTGTGAGAGAACAAATTGTTGGTGGGAAGCGCTTTGTGGGTTCTGACTCTGCTCGGCTGGGGGATGGCGGCGATGACGCCGGGTTTGTCCCCGCGCTTGTTCCCCCCACGCTGAGCTGCTTCCGCCGGCCCCGCGGGCAGCTGGGGCAGCCTGGCCCCTGTCCCCATCCCTGTCCTGTCCCCATCCCTGTCCTGTCCCCATCCTTGTCCTGTGCCCACACTGTCCTGTCTTCTTTGTCCACCATCCCCATCCCCATCCTGCCCCCATCCCTGCCTTGCTGCCATCCCATCCTGTCCCCATCCCCATCCTGTCCCCATATCTGTCCTGGCCTCACACTATTCTGTCCCCATCCCTCTCCCTTTCCCCTTTGTCCACCATCCCCACACCACCCTGTCTCCCCCTGGCCACCGCCCCATCCCCATTCCATCCCCGTCCCTGTCCTGGCCCCCTGACCACCATCCCCACACCATCCTGTCCTCATGCCCATCCTGTCCCCACCCCGGTGACAGCCACCACCGCCCGTCCCTGCTGGTGCTGGGCTGGCTCCGTCTGCTTTCAGGAATAAGGTTTTTCTTAAATGAAATCACTTCCTCGGAGTAATTACATCAGCTAATTAGGGACCTAATTGGCTAATTAGAGCGAACTGACAGTTTCTCCCCTGCACGAAGAAGGAACACGGTGTGACTGCAGAGCTCCCGGCTGCCGGTGCCCGCAGAGCAGGGGACAGGGGGTGACAGGGGCCGAGTCTGTCCTTTCTCAGCCCCGTCTGCAGGGACTCGAGCTCCAGGAGCTGCCAGCGCAGCAGGAGGGCTGCCCTGCCAGCACAGGGAATGTGGGAACGGGGCTGTGGGTGTTGGATCAGTGCTGGAATCCTTGTGGGAAGCAGGAGATCAGTGCCAACAACCTCCAAAGGCTTCTGGAGGCAGCACCTGGAGCACAGCACAGGGCTGGGGGCTGGAGCCCAGGGAGTCATGGAATGGTTCGGGTTGGAAAGGACCTTAAAGCCCATCCAGTGCCACCCCCTGCCATGGGCAGGGACAACTTGCTGCTCCAAGCCCCATCCAACCTGGCCTTGAACACTTCCAGGGGCGGTGAATCCACAAAACCTCATCCTCCCTTTCCTCTGGGCTTGGCTCTGCTGCAGTGTCTCCTTGGGGGAAAGGTTTGGGAAGGATCAGAGGGAAAGGATGGATTTTACTTTCCCCATCTCTTTGTTTGCCTCAGACAAAGGGAGCTGTGAGTGCTGCCCGGGTCTGTGGTTGGCTTTGGCTCCTCTCTGGGAAGCCCTTGGATGTGGTTTGTGTGTCGAGGGCCCAGGGTGGGAGCTGAGCCCTGGATGCTGTTCCCTGCTCTGGCACTGGTTTGGGGTGGCCTTGAGCAAATTTCTCCTCAACCCTGGGCTGCTTTTCCTCTTCTCTGCCAGCCTTGCCTTATAAGTGACCTCTTTGGAGCAAAACCACGTCTGTGTATCCGCAGCAGGCTCGGATCCTGCTGGGAGCCACGTAGGCTCCCTCCCAAAATGACTTGGGCATCTAAATCCGGCCTTGCTATTCCTGTGAGCATCCAGATGGGAAATGCAAGTCCTCAGCCACGTGGGATCTCACCCTCCACGTGCTCAGTAGCTGGACTCTGCCTCCACGTCGGGGTGCACTGACTGGGTGTCCCTCAGCTGCCATCTCCAGATCCACGAGGGCCAGAGCAGCCTCTGGAGCAGCTTCCAGGAGAGTTGAAGGTGGAAGGTCCCTTCTTACCAAACACAGGTTGCAACACAGCCCTGGAGCAGCTGGAGCCTGGATGTGCCATAGGATATCCTGAGCTGGGATGGACCCACGGGGATCATCAGTGCAGCCTGAGGTGCCCTCAGTCTCCTGCCCAGAGAGGTCCCACTTTGCAGTGGCTCCACACAGGACGGTCACGCGGTGGGGTGCGACCCCATGGCTCTATACACTGATGTGGCTTCTCACCACGAAACTCTACATTCACCAAAATCGTGGCCCAGCAGGGGCCAGAGGTGTTCCCAAAGCCCATCCTCCATCCCTCTCACTTCCTACAGCCATCCCCAGCTCTGTGTTGGTGCCAGGTCTCGCTGAGCCGAGGACAGATGGCAGTGGGGTCACAGCTCTGGCTCTGCCCCTTCCCACAGGCCCCAAGCCCCAGCCAAAGGTGGCTGCTGTGGCTGAATTCCAGGTGAAAACTGCACAGAGGGATTCCTCACAATCTTCCCCCGCAGTAAAAGCCCCTGGCTGAGCTGGCTCTCAGATGGGCCCCTGTGCAGATCCAGCCTGAGCTGGGATCTGCACCCAGCGCCAAAACCAAGGGAGTTTGGGAGGGTTTGAAGCTGACTGTGGGCATTTCACCAGGTTCGAACACAGAGCTGCTCTTCTGGAAACTGCTCATTCTGTGTCTAAATTACAGCACTGGATACTCCCTGGGACGCTGTCACGAGCTTCACAACCTTCCCTTGGCTTTCCAAATGTGCCACGAGGTGCCACAGAGCGAGGCCACGGCCTCCTGGGGGGACAGCCCAACCTGCTCCACGATGTTTTTGCAGCTGGAAGAAAAAGGCCTTGTAGCACTTAAGGATAAAGAGGTTTCAAAGTATTTTTTTAGCGCAGAAAAGAATATTTTATGTGCAGAGAGAAGAAAACAGGCAAAAAAGGATGTTAAATTCCTCCAGTAAATTGCTCGGGGAATTTTTGCTCCACTCTGATTTTACCAGAGGGAAAATCTTGCTGTGCTGGTGATGTTGAGTGCCAAGGAAATGAGCCGAGGCTGCCCGTGGTCCCAGGGTGACAAGGGTGACAAGTGGCACAGCGGGGGCTGTGGCAGGTGAGGGGCTCTCCAGGCAGGGCACCGTGGAGCTCAGGTGATGCCTCAATCCCTGCAGAGCCCTGGGGACATGGGGACAATCCCAGCCCCCCTAACTGAGCTTTGCGTCCTGGGACAAATTAGCCCAAGAACCAGCATCTTCCTGGCAGAATTTTTTTAATGGAAAAACCCCTTAAAACAGGTTGTTCCCAGAATCTGGGTTTCCTGGGGCATTTGTTCAGCAAACCTGGGAGGAACCAGCTTTGAACAAGCCCTTCTTGTCTCTCTTACTTGAAATAGAATTTTGGTTCCTGAAGTAAAACAACAAAAAAAAAAACCCGTTTCAAATCAACGTTTTGACTTGAAATGTCATTTTGTTTTTAATTGAAGAACCAGAATGAAATGACATTTTAAGTCAAAATGTTAATGTTTTGTTTAGACGTCTCCCATGGGAAAATTTAAATGTTTCAGCAGAGCTGACATTTGCCTGTGAAAGATTCCCAAAACTGGGGGGTTTCTCCAAGCAGGGGTGAGAAGGATTTCCAGGGTGGTGTCTGGACAGGCTCTGCAGGTGATGGTGGGGTTTGGAGGGGGATCCTTGGGGCATCGGTGGCCAAACTTGCTCCGGCTGCTGTCGGATGGGGCTCCGTGGCGGAGCTGAGCTGGTCACAGGGTGATGCTGAGCCCCTGAGCTGCTGCATCTCCACCAGATCCTCTGGCACATGAAATAATGAGCTCTTCTAATTCCCAGTGTTTTACCACCCTCGCTGGGATGGAGAGGTCCTGCCTTTCCTCCAGGCCAAGCGCTCCAGCCCCAGGCCTGGGGATCACTGATTCCATCTCAGGGAAACGCTTGGGTCCTGCGGAGCACAGGTGAGCTTTGGTGCAGGGCACCTGTGCAGGACAGGGCACTGGGCAGCAGCAGGATGTCCTTCCCGCAGGGCTCCAGCCCGAATCTGTGGCGATTCCAGGGAGAAAGGAGCAGGAACTCACGCGTGCCGAGAAGGATTTCTCACCCCTGCCACGTGTGAGGTTCCCTCATCCCCCCGCGCTCCCGTGGCACAGTTTGCTCAGTGTGAGGTTCCCTCATCCCCCCGCGCTCCCGTGGCACAGTTTGGTCACAGAGTGAGGTTCCCTCATCCCCCCGCGCTCCCGTGGCACAGTTTGCTCACAGAGTGAGGTTCCCTCATCCCCCCGCGCTCCCGTGGCACAGTTTGCTCACAGAGTGAGGTTCCCTCATCCCCCCGCGCTCCCGTGGCACAGTTTGCTCAGTGTGAGGTTCCCTCATCCCCCCGCGCTCCCGTGGCACAGTTTGCTCCTGCTCCAGGGCCATGGCCATGGCTGAGGCTGAGTGGCTGCGACAGGCGGGAGCAGGTCCTGGGAAGGGCGAGGGAGCGGGATGAGATGGGCACTGACACCTCCTGCCAGCCGCAGCCAGCGTGGGCCGGGAGCGATTCCCTCCTGCTCGGGGTCCCAGCAGTGCTGGGAGGGTGGGGAGGGCTGGGGAAGCTCCATCCTTTCACCACCTCCCTCTCCATGCAGGGGATCAGAGGAGGAGCAGAAGCAGGAGCTTCCCGGAGATCTGTGCCTGGTCCTTGGTGTCCCTACCCTGAGGGGTCCTGCTGAGTCCGGACCACAACTCCACCCATTCCTCTCCCTGTTGGATGGAGGCAGCTCCAAGCTGGACAGCAGTGGGGGGCAGGAGCGTTACCTGGGAAGGCTGAAAGAGATTTTGACAAAGCGAATCCTCTCCATGGCAAGATCAATGAGCTGGAAGTGTTCAAGGGCAGGAGAGGGCAGAAATGCTTGGGAAAGGGGGTCCTGCTGTGGGATCTGGAGCTGTGTGTGCTTCTGTGGGACTGGGCTGCTCCGGGCATGGCTGGGAGCAGGGAAGGGTGAGGATGAGACACGAGCAGTGCCCACATCCAGCAGCATGAGCTGCTCCCTCACTCCCGTGCTGGATCCCACTCCCCTGGCTCTGACACCTTTGTGCAGGTGAGGGGCTCCAACAGGCAGCCCCAAGGACAGCAGGGAGCTGTGTGAGAGTGACATTCCAGCTGCCTGGAGCACCTCTAAACCACCACCCCTGCGTGGGGTCTGCCCTGGTACCTCCAGTTCGGCACGTGCTGCTCTGTTCTCTCTGTGAAATGAAGCCAAAGCCCCACCCCAAAACAGAGCCAAAGAGGCCCTTTCCCTGCTCCTCTCTCCAGCTGAATTAGGGGAAATGCTGAGAGTCTCTGAAGACACCAGGTGAGGGCTCCAGCAGCTGCAGGAGCAGGTGACAGGTTTGTCCGAGTCTCTGGAACTGCCGAGTCCTGCCTGGCTCAGGTGGTTCTGGCTGCTCCACACCCAGGGACATGTGAGCTGCTCCCAGGAGCCAGGACGGAGCTGAGCCTCTCCAGAGGAAATTAAAAACACATCGATTCTCCTTCCCAGACAGCTTGCCCGGGGGTTAACTCTGTGTCTGTTCTTTTCCCCCTGAACCAGGGAGAAAATCACTTTCGGAGGGCTTTGGTGTCTGCTGTGTGCTGGGAAACTGCCGTGGGAGANCACAGGGACATGGGGACACGGGGACAAGGCATGGCTTCAGGGCCCGTCTTCTGCACAAACCACACCTGTAGCCTCTCAGTGAGATTCCAGTTTGGAGCCGATTCCAGCACAGACCCCCCACATCCCACATATGCTCTCCAGCCTTGTCCTGGCTGCTCCCATGCTGGGTTTGGGGGCTTTGTTGCTCCCTGTGAGTGGGAGCTCTGTGGCTCTCTGCTCTTCTCAGGACTCAGGTTTGCCGTTTCTCTTCCTGGTGTTGTCGTGTGACAATCAGATCCCTGCAGGAGTCCAGAGCTCTGCAGGAGATCCCTGCAGGTAAAATCCCAACCCGCGGAGCACCCGCCTGCCAGGGACGCAGGGCTGTGCTGGGGCCTCTCTGTTTGCTTTGGAGGTGTCTGCAAATACCCAAATTATGTGTAATTATTGCAGAAAACCACCCAGCCAGCCTCTCCCGGCTTAACCAGCGCTGCGTTCCCGTGCCGGGCTGCGCTGGGAGCGAGGGGAGCTTCCCGCTGCCAGCAGCACCAGAACCTGCAGGGGCCATCAGGAGGAGGCTTTGGCTTGGCCCCTGTGGGTAGCCAGGCTGAGCTCTGGCTGTGGGTGTTCTCCAGGGTTTCCCCCCTTCCCATGCCCTGCTGGAGCAGGAGGGCAGCGGGATGTGCGGCTCAGAGGTGGGAGTGGAGCATCGGTGCCTTTGGGATAACAGGCAGCCCCTAATCCCAGCCCAGTGTCCCCGTGAGCCCAGGCTGGGCTGTGCCAGCACCTCAGCTCCCACTCACAGCCCAGCCGGCAACATCCCGGCTCCGTGAGGAGCATCCTCCCCGGCACCGGCCCTGGGGCGGCCAAGGGCACCATTCCCAGCTCCAGCTGGACATCCCGAGGTTCCCATTGCCCAGAGAAACCACAGACTCGTCTGTGCTGGGGTTTAATTGCTGCTTTTCTGGAACACTTCAAAGAATGTTTCTAACCGCAGTATGTGGCACATATTATTAGATTTGTTTTTGGAATATAATGATAAACTGTTGCCATTATGGAGGTAGACGTAATTATCTGAAATCTATTTTAATCTATTCTGCCTTTTAAATATTCTATGTTCCCTTTTAATAAGAGGTAGCATCCAGCCTTTGATGTTGTAGCGGAGGTGTAGAAAGCTCTCCTCTCCTTGCTGCAAATGTTAATTGAATAGCCTCCCTTTCTCTTCATTAGCCGCATTAGCTTGCATTAACACCTTTTAATATCTCTTTAAAATCTTGTTCAATTTACTTTCTTTAATCTTTTCCTTTCCCAGAGTGTTGCATCACTTTGATCCTCATCTTCTTCTTTTCTTTGATGACAACTTGGAGTTTAATTTGTATTTGAATTGAAATGGAAATTTCCTAATTCCCCAGAATTCAGCAGGCATTTTACAGGGGTTTGGCATCTGCATTAGCATTTGGGGCTGCCTGTGCTAGGGAGGGGATGGGGGCAGGGATCCTGGAGCACTCTGGATTTTGCCCTCAGCTCCCCTCCCGAGTGGCTCTGCTGGCACAGGCATCCAGGATCCCAGACAAGGGTAATGAAGGGCTTGTGCAGCGCCTGGTTCTGGGCCTGATCCCAGATTCTGGGTGTTCCTGGGTGTTCCTGGTCGGGCCGTGCTGTGCCAGGGGCTCAGCAGCACGTGGGAAGCTCCAGAGGTGCAGGAATAATCCCTCCATCCCTCCCCATCAGCCGGGCAGCGCTCACAGGAGCCCCAACGCTGCTTGGAATCCTGGAATGGGTTGGGTTGGGATCCTTAAAACTCATCCCGCTCCCACCCCTGCCATGAGCAGGGGCACCTTCCACCATCCCAGGCTGCTCCAAGCCCCGTCCAACCTGGCCTTGGACATTTCCAGGGATCCAGGGGCAGCCACAGCTTCTCTGGGCACCCTGTGCCAGGGCCTCCCTATGGCCTCCTCTGGACTCTCCGACTATGGATTTTTAGGATTAAAATGTAAGAAATCACCTCTCCTTTGAAAGAAATACTAATTTTTTTAAGGACTTTATTTCTGATGCTCTTCCTCAGAGCACTTGATATTTGTTAAAAGCACCTTGGTGTGGATTTTAACAATAACATCACAGATGAATCACTGTTTTTTTCTGAGTGCTTTGAATGGCACTCGGTGAGCCTAAAAGAAGAGATTGTTGATTGATACATTATTCCCAGGTTTGAATTCTTGATTTCTGTAAATCCTTCCCTGCAGAGGAGTGACTGGGATAAGGGACAGCCCATTCCTGCTGGATCCATGGCTTGGGCTTGTTTTGCAGTGGTGGCTCAGAATGCAAAATTAATAAGGGGCAGAGATGCCCCTGTGTTCCTCCCTCTTCCAACCCCCAGCGTCAGGGCAGCTTGTGCAGTGTCCAGGTGACTCTCTTCCCTGTGCCACCCATCCCTGGGACTGCCCTTGGCACCAGGAGGGACCGGAGCCCTGCAGGACCTGGTGTTGTACGCATCATCCCTCAGGTACCACCACAGGTGTGACAGGAGCCAGAGCTCAGCTCACAGCTGGATGTGCTCCAGCCCATTCCGGCAGCTCATCCCAGCAGCTGATCCCAATCCCTCCAACCCCTTCAGCCTCCTGGCCCCTCCTGACAGCCGGTCCCCCCCGTTCCCCATGGAGTTCCACACCCTCTCGCTACCGTGGGCAGGGCTGAGGGGAGGACATGGCGAGCTCCAAAGGGATCCAGGATTTTCAGATGAAGCCGATGTTGTCCCTCCTAATGCTCTCAAAGAATCCCTGTCTCCAGTGTGGAAATGAATGGATCTCCAGGCTCCAGGGAGGTGTTCCAGAGAGGGGGACTGTGCCGTGCTGCCCTTGTCAGGCGACTGCGCGCTCACCTCCACAGCTCTGCCTCGCACAGAGGGGAATTCATGGGGTGTTTTGCATCTTTTCCCTTTTAAATCCCTGTAAAGGAAGCTCTGATTTTTGAAGCATTGCTCTTTTCCTTCTCTTCCTTTTCAGGGAAGAGGAGCTTTGCTTGGAGGCTCGCGCTTTGCGGATGCTCCTGGGGAAACGGGAGATTTGTCACTTCCCCAGCGCTGCGTTTCCACCCGCGCCTGTGATCCTCCATTTAAACCAGAGGCAGCAGCTCAAAGCACCTCCCAGGCTGGCAGGGAAGAGCTGTGTAAGATGGAAGGATACAGGGAAGTGTCTTTTAGGGATCATAGCTTGGAAGTGTCTTTTAGGGATCATAGCTTATCAGGGAGAATAATGAATTCCTCGGCTGGGGAGGTGCCTTGATGTGGGGTTACGGAGCGCGACCTTCCCCCAGGCTCCTGTCCCTGGACAGCAGAGCACGAGCACGTGGTGGATGGGATTGGGAAAGAGTGAGACAAACAGTGTCAGAGAGGCAGAACTCACAGTGTTCTGTGTACTTCCTCAGCGACCTCCCCCTCCTCCTCCTCCTCCTTCTCCTTCTCCTCCTACTCCTCGCCACAGCTGGGACTTGTGTCCTGCTGGACACATGTGCATGCTCTGGGCACGTGTGGCCTCTTGAATGAAGCAGGGTGAGATTGTCCCCGTGTCAGATGAGGTCTTCTCACCTCTGGTGTTATTTTTGGGCTGAAAGGAGCCCAGGGGTATGACCTGGGTGTCTCTAAGGGCTCTGCTTGGGACCGTCAGCAGGGATGTGCTGTCACGCTGAACCTTGGACCTCGCCACGTCCCCTCCCCAGGGTCTGGGGGCACGAGGACCTGCACCAGTGCCACCTCCAGCAGATGGGGCTCAGCTCGGTCCCACTGGCCCAGGGCTGCAGGGTGAAGAGCTGGAGGTTTTATTGGACAAAGCAAAGTGCTGTTCCCGTCCCAAATTTCCAATGCACCTGGTGTGTGCGGTGCTGTTCCGGCTGGCTATGGTCCTCTGCATTGCTCCAGATCCCTGGGAGAGAAAAACAGCCTGGAGCCATGTTGGTTTTCCTCCCTTCTCACGTCCTGGGAGAGATTTGTCTGTACACTGTGCTTGATTGAAGTGGACTTTTATCTTCCCGCTTATTTTCCTGTCTCCAACCCCCTCGGTAAACCTCACGCTCCGGTGAAAACCTCGAGCTGTGAAACCCCAAATCGAGCCCCGCCCCAGTGCCTGGGTGGCACTGGAGGGGCACATGGATGCCTGGGGGACAGAGCAGCCCGGCAGCACCTCCATGGGTGCCCCGGGCACCTCGGGCTGCCCTTCCCACAGCCCCGGCGCGGGGGGTGCGCGGTGGCCCCCCGGACAAAGCCACACGCCCGATGGTGCCGCTTGCGCAAGGCCCCGTAACAAATTGCAGCAGCTCCCGGGCCGGGCCGGAGCCTCCCGCTCCGAACACATGTTCCTGCCTGATCCTGCCCGCCGGGGCCGGCGCTGCGCCCGGCTCTTGTGGGAGCCTGGCATTAACGAGGCTGTGTCATTCCAACCATTTCATTAGGAGCGTTTAAGAAAGGCCTGACGACTCCGTGTCGTGAGAAGCTGCCCGTGGACGTTTGCGTGGCTGCTGAGGCTCTGTGCTGGGCTTTTGCACTCGGGGGTGTTTCTCTCATGATTTATGCCATAAAGCAAGGCAGAGAATGTGGAACCCAGCCTCGGTCAGTTTTAATTAGGTTATAGATTGGAAGAACAAAGAGCTTGGAGGTGCTGAGGACCACAGCAAATCCAAACCTTGCTGGCTGTGGCAGTGGTGGTGGGGAGGTGGGGTGGGACGTGCCAGGGATGCTCTTTGCCTGCTCTGCTGCGTATTTCCACACCGCCCTCCTGCCACCCCCTCCTGCGGCGGCTGTCAGGTGCCCTCATACCCCTCATTCCTGGTTTTTGACTGAAAACTGGAGTAGGATCCTCCTGTGTCCATGAGCTGCCCGGTGGGATTTGGGATGTTGGTGGACCCGAGGGCTGTGCTGTGCTGGGAAGCTTCTGGGAGAGACTGGCTTGGGGAGCTCTTGGAAAAAAGGCTGTAACAAAGCAACTCCTCGGTAATTTTGAGACTCCAAGGGAAGGAGATTTAAATACTGCCAGGAGGTTGTGCCCACATGAAGGGAAACAAACCCGGTTTTCCATGTGCTTTGGTCCAAAGAGCAGCGAGCATCCAGCACAGACCCCCTTTGCTGGAGAAGGATGTCTTCGACGAGGGTGGTTTGACTTCAGAGGCGTATGCACAAGAATGAGGAATATTTCCCATTATTAAATCCAGTTTTATTTGCTTATAACTTTACAGTTAGCTCGGGGGGAAAGCTTTCTGTGGGCAGCGTCTGCTTTAGGTTGAAACTTTGTATTTGGGAAGTTTTGGCGAAAACAATCCGACCACATCTGAGAGCGCTGGGAGGGAAGCAGTCTGCTTTGACATGTTGAAAAAGCCAAATAAAAGGCACGCAAGAGCCCCCTGGCACGCTGGGCTGCACGGACGGAGTGGCACGGCAGCACCCGGCTCCGAGCCGGGGTTTGCTGGGATCAGTGGCTCCGCTCCGACCCTCCAGCCCCGTGTTTGCTGCTCTTGGGACTGGATGTGTCCCAGCGCAGGGCAGATTCTGAGCTGGGCGTTCCCTGCCTGGTGTGGCATCACCCCTGAGTGCTCCTGGGAAGGGAGGAAGAGGCAGGGTTTTCTGTGCACCACAGGGCTCTCCGGGTCACGTCCCCGTGTGGGCACTCGGAGGGTGGTGGCCCTGCCCCGCCACCCTTGTGCAGGGCACAGCGGGGTTGGGATGGGCTGTGCCACAGGAGGAGGGCAGAGGCCGGCTGGGCCTTGCCAGGGGGTTGTTTGTGCTGGCCTCGTGTTGTGTCCCACTTGGCAGTGGTGGAAAAGGTGGTTTCTTGGGCTGTAAGGCACCTCCCAGCCGGGTATGGCTCCATCGCCCTCGAGGAGCTGGGGCTGCAAAACAGCCCCCTCGGGCCTGGGGCATCGGTAACGCCAAGAGTCGTCTGAGCTAATCAGTTCTGGGAAAGAGCAGAGCATCCCCAGGGCCGTGGGTTTGGGATCAGCAAGGCCGAGGAGCAGTAGGATGGACCAGGCTCTCCCAGCACTGCTGCTCCTTGTGCTGGGCAGATCAAAAGGGCTTTGGTGGCTTTGTTCCATCCTTGGCCCTCGGGGCCCTGGGGACTCTGCCACAGCCTCTTGTGTGCTGGGCGAACCTCAGGGCAGCTTTGCCGTTCTGCTGCATCTCTGCTGGCCCCGGATCCCATCCCTGGGAATGAATCCCTGAGGGTGCTACTGGCCAAGGGATCCAGGGATCAGTGGGGGTAGCAGTTCCCAGCTGGAAATACCTGGTGGGGAGTTGAGGGTGGGGATGAGCAGGAGCACATCACTGATACTGGATTCATTCCATCAGTGCCAAATTCCCCTTCCTCCCTCTGCAGCAGGAAAAAAGCACTTTCCCATTAAAGCTGGGCTGGGCCCTCCTGGGCTGTGTCCGAGATGTGGCACTGGTGTCCATCTGAAGGGCTCCCGGAATGAGGACCCATTTCTGTGGAGATATTTATATGGAAATCTGGCAGGGTTATTAAGCAGGGAGCAGTGAATTTATTCTGGTCATTTATTATTGATAGGTAACATGACACTATTTTAATAATGTTCTCTGATCCTGCTGCAGCACAGCGGGGAGGGGCTGGAGCAAGCTCAGGGGAAACCAAATCTGCTTCCCATGTTTCTGCAACGTGCCAGATCAGCTGAGAGCCTGGCTGAGCCCTGGCGTTCCCTCAGCTGCCCAGCGTGGTCTGGATCATGGAGCGAGCAGGGGGCAGCTGGCACAGAGGGTGCTGGACATGGAATCAGAAAATCCTGGAATGGTTTGGGTGGGAATGGACCTTAAAGCTCACCCTGTTCCGCCCCCTGCCCTGGGCAGGGACAGCTTCCACTATCCCAGGTTGCTCCAAGCCCTGTCCGGCCTGGCCTTGTCACTTGGAGATTACCCTCGCAGGAAACTCCTGCATCCCGTCTGCCCTGCTGCGCTGTCCCTCCGGCCGGTACCGGGGGGCTGGAGCCCCCATGGGGACCAGGGCTGTGAAATGCCCCTTTCCCTGTCCCTGAGGGCCTGGGGGGCTGTGGGCACCGGGTGTGACCCCGGGGCTCTGCGGGGGCTTCCTGGACACCGCCAGCTCCTGGAGACAGCCTTGGCACGGCCGAGCCGGGCTTTGTCCGGAACAGCCGGAAAATCCCGCCTGGGTCTCGCTTGGGTGAGGGGCCGTGGCTGCCCCCCGGGGCACAGGAAGGACGAGGTGCCGGGGCTGCTCCCACACAAAGCCCGGCAGCCGCGGGAGCCCCCAGCCCTGCCCAAGCTGCACTAATCAACTCGTTAATCCTCGTTACGATAATCAGCCCCTGCCTGGCCGAAAGGGACCCCTGGCCTTTGCAGAACTCGGTGCTGGGCTTGGCTGCCCAGCCGGGCATCCCTGCGGGCACCGAACCCTGGCTCCAGCAGTTCCTGCAGCCGGCGTGGGCAGGGACAAGGCTCTGGCAGGATCCCAGCGAGGCCTCATTTGTCCCACGGATCGGCCTCTCCTCCCACTTGGTGGCTGCTTTGCCATTGTCCCTGTGAATGAGCCACGGCCCTTGAACAGCATCTGCTGCTCAGCCCCTTTCCCTGCGCTTCCTGGTGAGGTGGGACCCCGCTGCTCTGGAAGGATCCGAGATCCTGCTTTCTGTCTGCCCCATGTGGCAGCCAGCCCTGTTGGGCTGCAGTCTGCACCTGTCCTGTCGGGACGTAGGTGATCCTGTTGGGATGCAGGTGATCCTGTTGGGATGCAGACTGTCCTATCAGAATACAGGTGGCCCTGTGGGGTGCAGGGGGATGCTGCAGGCACAGGGAGCCCTGACACCCACAGAGCATCACCCCAGCCTCCGCCCCATCAGCCTCGCCAGAGCCCAGCCCTGGCTCTCTGCATCCCAGCCCTGCCAGCCTGGCCGGGTGCCCCACAGGTGTGTGCTTTGGGGGCAAACTCCTCTCGGGATGAGCAGGGACCCCCCAGGACTCTCCTCGCTGTTTATCCTGACCCAGAGCCGCAGCGTTGTCGAGCAGCTCCCGTGGAGTTTGCTCAGGGTTATGATGTACAGAGGGCTGGAAATGAAAGGGAATATTTTGCCTTTGAAAAGGAGAGGAATCGTGTCTGCTGTGTTAAATTCAGAGACCTGGATGTGGAAAAAAAATGCATGTGGGTGTGATGAAAAGCTTCCCAGGAGTTCATCCCATGTAATTGGGCTGGGAGCTCTCTCCGGGTGTGAAATCATGGAATTGGGAACGGTGGGGACACACGAGAGGAGGGACACGAGTGCCACAGCCCAGGCTGGTGTTTGAACAGCGCCTGCAAATCCCAGAACGGGCCATTAGGAATTAAAGAGATGCTGTTAATCCGAGTTGGAAATAAAACAGGACACACACGAGCTCGTCTGGTTGGTCTGGCCTGCTGCTGGTGTCAGCTTCAATTGGAATAAACAAGTGTTGCTGGGCTGCTGCGAGCTCCTGGAAGGCAGAGCAGGGCTGGGAGCGCGAGGCTGCGCCGCTCCCACATGAGAACCACTTGCCCAATTCCTGCTCATTTTTAAAGACGGGCGGTTGTGAAAGCGAGAGGGTACTCAGGGGTGCTCATTACCACTTCTGCCTTGCAAGAGTTTTCCTCCAGCGCCCATAAAAACCCTGCTCGCTCTCACGAGAGATTCCACATCAAATATTCGAGGCAGATTACACCAAGAACCACACAGGAGGAGGGGGGAGGAAAAAAAAAACCCCTCTAAACTGTTCAGTTGCTTTAATAAAGGAGCCAAAAAGGTTAAGAAAGAGAAAGGCAGGCGGGAGGGAGGGGAGAGACTCCGTGTTCCTCCCGGGGCAGCGCTGCCGGCAGCAAATGCCAGCCCAGCCCAGGTTTTGAAGTGGGTGCTGCTCCTGCTGAGCCAACTCGGGGCACAGGTTGGATCACCTGAGCCAGGAGCAAAACCCTCGGCAGGGAGAGCTGCACGTGGCTGCTCCAGCAGCTCCAGCGGCGCTGCTTTGATAAAACAGCACGGAATGGGTGCTCGGTATTCCTGCCCCGGAGCGCTCGGCAGCCCCTTGGAGATGGGTTGGTTTGCTCTGGGTCTGCACAGAGGGAGCTCGGAAGCTCCTGCTGCTGCTGGGGGGAGGTTTGGGGTGGAAAAAGTCTGGATGTGAATGTCTGTGTAAGGGCTGGGAGTGTCCAGCCGGGCTGGGAGTGTCCAGCTGGGAATGGAGCAGAGCCAGCCTCTCTGGTGGCAGGGATGTGGCTCTGCCTGACAGTGCAAGGTTTATTCTGGTGCTGTGGTGCCCCAGTGAAACATTCCAAACCTGTCAAAGCTCCGGAGAGCACGATCCTGCTCCACAGATAACATCTTCCCCCAAAACATGCTTTGCTCTCTCTCTCTCTCATGTTTTTCTACCACATAATTACTTTTCTCCTCCTAATTGTGCTGCCGAGCAGAACCCTGGCTCGGGGGAGGAGGTGCTGCGTGAGTGAACCCGGGGCCTGCTTTCGGGGCGCTGTGCCATCCTGGCTGCGGGGAGCGGGGCCGTGCCCAGGGCTGTGGGGGCACCTGGCTCCCGACCCAGAGCAGCAGCCGGGTTGTTTGAGCAGCCTGCAGGAGGCTGTGCGGTGCCTGTGTGGTCTCTGAGCCCTTCCCACAACCCCCAGGTGTTATTAGGGGATGGTTTGTGGTGCCAGTGCTTGAACCCGGCGTGGCCGCGGTGCCCGAAGCCGCCCAGGCCCTGCCCTGTCTGGCTGCGGGGAGCTCCCCTGGGGACAGAGCTCCCGTGGTGACCGGGGGTGGCCGTGGGGGTTTGGTGGCTGTGCCCCGCCGCGAGCAGCCCTGGGGGTCACTCTGCGGTGGCCTCTGGGAGCCCCTGCCCCGCTGGCATCGCCTGAGGGGGCCGGGTGTGGCCAGGGTGGGCGAGCGGGGCCGGGGCTGTTTGCTGGGGTGTTTGTGTCACCCCAGTGTCACACCGGGGGGACCCCAGAGCCCTTCCCGGGGTGCCGCCCAGCCCATGGCAGCAGCCCCTAATTGCTTGGGGTTGTCTCTCCCTTTTCCAGCGCCTCTGGATTATCCCAGGTTGCTCCTTCCCCTCTGCCGGATTTCCCCTCACCAGCAGCACCCGTGGGGCTGCAGCGGGGCCCGGGAGCCAGAGCCACCCAAGTTGAGCATCTCTGACCCCACAGGGAAAAGCACCCACGTTCCAAAGCTGCGTTCCAGGAACCTCCCCCCGCCCAGCCCCACTCCGAGGGGTGCAGGACCCGGCTGTGCCCGTCGCCGGGGGGCTTGGGGGTGTGGGCTGGCACCTGGTGCAGGCGCGGTCCCTGTGCCACTGCCGGGCACGGCGTGGGGATGCATCAGGGAGCCCAGGCTGCTCACGGGGATGCCCTGGGGGAGATGGGCTGGGAAGGGGCCTGGATCTAGGTGGCCTTTGAGGCCACTTCCAGCCCGAACCACTCTGTGATTCCATGATTTTCCAGCTTTCCCCTCCCAGGCTGCTCACAGCAATGCCCCAGCCCTGCAGCCTGTGCTGGGAGGGCTCAGCCCTCCTCTCACCCAGGGTCCCAGCCTGGAAGAGCTCCAGGATCAGCTCACAGGGGGCCCTGCAGACCCCTGGTCATCACAGAGCTCCCCCATAGTCCCTGCAGTGTCTCCCTGGCCACCTCAGAGCACCTCCATGGTCCCTGCAGTGTCCCCCCGGCCACCTCAGAGCTCCTCGTGGCAGCAGGTGGTGGCACACGTGGCCCTGAGCAGCACCAGGGGCTGCTGTGGTTTCCTGCTCACATCAAGTGGATTTGTGGCTTCGGTGCCGTGACTCAGAGCTGAGGTGTCCCTGGGCAGGTGGAGCAGAGCTCCCACCCCCCGCGCTGCTCCCCGAGCACCCTCTCGGTATGAACCCAGCATGGGTGACAGTTCAGGCAGGATGTGGCCGTGGCTTCTTTTTCTTGTCTGTTTCAGGCTTTTTTAGAGGTATTTTTTCCCCTTCAAGCCAAGATTCTCTCTAAAGCAAACAAACCTCTGCAGCCAGGCAGCTGCAGGGTCTCTCTGGCCGCAGGTGGCATGGGAGTGATCCGTGTCCCATTGTCCCCCGTGCTGCCAGCCCCCAGGGCCAGGTTGGGGCGGCAGGGCCATGGGAACGGGGACAGGGTGCTCCGCTCCCGGGCTGCAGCGGGGGAGTGACCCCGCCTGGGCTGCTCCAGGGGTTCTGGTGAGTCATTTGAGGAACCCACTGGGTGCTGATACAGCTCCGTGGGCCTGGGTGCTGCTGCTGTGTCTGACACGGCACTTGGGGACATGGGACACTGCGGGTGGCCTTGGCAGAGATGGGGGTGGTTGGACTCCGTGGTCTCAGCGGTTGGGATTGGCTCTGCTGGGTGGGAAGGTTTTGTGGATGGGGAGCAGGGCAGGCATGAAGCAGGGAGGAAGAGGAAGAGGAAGAGGAAGAGGAAGAGGAAGAGGAAGAGGAAGAGGAAGAGGAAGAGGAAGAGGAAGAGGAAGAGGAAGAGGAAGAGAAGCAGTTCTGAGCCACCAGCTGACAGACACAGCGAGAGCTGCACTCTCCCATCCACAGGGTTCTGGTGAAGCACCAATTTTGAGGGCAAGTGAAATGAATTTTATGACTCTTTTTCCTTGTGGCTCCTCTGCTGGTGCCGTTCCTCAGGGTCCCCCACACATCCTCCCCCAAAATCAGACACCTGCAGTGGCTCAGCTGTCCCTGAGCTCCTCCAGGCTTCCCAGCTGGATCTGCAGGGTCATGAAGTCCCATAAAAAGAAAGCCTGGGACTGGGAGAGCTGGGGGTGTTCACCTGGAGAAGAGAAGGCTCTGGGGAGAGCTCAGAGCCCCTTCCAGAGCCTAAAGGGGCTCCAGGAGAGCTGGAGAGGGACTGGGGACAAGGGATGGAGGGACAGGACACAGGGAATGGCTTCTGACTGCCAGAGGGCAGGGAGAGATGGGCTATTGGGAAGGAATTGTTGGCTGTGGGGGTGGGGAGGCCCTGGCACAGGTCCCAGAGCTGGTGCTGGCTGTGCAGGAGGGACACTTGGCCCCAGGGCTCAGCTCTGGGCACCCCCAGGTCACCGAGCGCCTTGACCTCTTCCGCAGGTCCGTGTCAGAAGCTGGTGACACAGGCATTTCTTGGGATGGTTTTTTATTCCCGTGGTCTTGTTTCTGGTGGAAATTAGTCAGCGTTCCAGGGCACAAACCTCAAGCCACGGCCACATTCTGAGCCGGCTCAGCGCGGCCACCATTCCACAAACCACTTCCTTGCAGCTTCCTGCAGCCAGTCCCAGGGGCTGATTAAAGGGCAGGAGCAGGGCTGGAAGAGAGGAGCTGGGCATCCCCAGCCAGGCTCTGCTCTGTAGCAGCCCAGGCACAGTCCCACATGGAATCCAGAACGCCGGAGTGGTTTGGCTTGGAAGGGATTTAAATCCCATCCCATTCCCACCAGGCAAGGACACCTTCCGCCATCCCAGGGTGCTCCAAGCCCCATCTAACCTGGCCTTGGACACTTCCAGGGATCCAGGGTCAGCCACAGCTCCTCTGGGTACCCTGTGCCAGCGCCTCACCACCCTCAGGATCAGGCTTTGCCATGGACAGAGAATTTTAAAAAGGGGTTTTTTTACAGCTGGGATGCTCCTTTTCCTGGAGCTCCTGCAGAGGGAGGACACATAAGGGAGCTCTATAAGGCTCCCACCTTCCCAAGCCACAGCCCCCCACAACAGATGCTTCCCACTGATTTCTTCCCTTGGTGCAGTTTCTTTCCTTGGGTGGCAGGATGCAGTTTGTGTTGGAGTTTGGCTTTCGAGTGAAACTCTTGGCTTGTCACTCTCAAGGCACCACACGTTCCCTAAATAGCAGGCTAAATTTCCCCACCTAGCCTTAAAAAATAAAAGAGTCCTCTGCCAAATGAAAGGACATATTCCAGTATTCTTTGTTGTCGCAACAAATTGGGTGGATACTGTCAGACTTCTGTATTCTGGGAATACTTCCAGAGCCTCTTTTTGTGTGCAACTCGGTTACCATGTAATTGTCAACTTAAATTGCAGTGTTGGGTAACTGAGCTGGGGCTGCGGAGAATCTGCCTCTCTGAGCCTCAGCCCCGGAGCTCTGCTCACCCTGCGAGCCAGGAGAGGGGGCTGCAGGGCCGGGGGGCAGCTCCGAGGGGGTTTGGGGTGTTTATGGTGGCACCACGGCTGAACACACCACTGCCTGGGCAGGAGGGTGACCAGGGAATCACCGAGGCTGGAAAAGCCCTCCCAGACCGTCGAATCCAAGCTGTGCCCGGTGTCCACCTTGTCACCACATCCAGTCCTTCCTTGGGCACCTCCAGGGGTGGGGACTGCCCCTGGGCGGTCGTTCCGTGAAGGTCGCAGTGAGGGCAGGGGACGGGGCTGTTCCCTCCCGGCCCCGGGGCTGCGGCTGCGGGGATGAAACAAACGCTGCTTTCGATGCGGTGGGAATCGTCTTCACCCTCTTCCTTCCCCTTTCAAATTGGCAGCTCGCTCTGTTGTGTTTGTTTTAGCCCGAATCCCAATGACAATTAGCGCTCCAAGGCCAGATTAAGCTGTTTTTGCTTGTTTTCTTTTTCACTTTGATTTCCACCTCCTCCAAATTCTTAATCCTCCTGAATATTTCTTCTCTTGTAAGCCCATCAATTGAAAGGCTCCCAGCGGGACGTGCGGGCCCAGCTCTGTTCCAGCTGCTCTGCTGGAGCTGCTGCTCAGCGCCGCTTCCCTGTGCAGCGTTTCGGCCCCAAACCGCAGCATCCGCCCCGGCAGAGCCGCGCCGGTGATTTGGGAACCGCGCCGGGCACCAAACGGGAACCTGGGTGCTTGATGAGAAAACAGAGCTCCCCTTGTTCCCACCTTCTGCCACCGCAGGCGGCGTTCGCAGGTGGGAAACCCCACGGGAGGGAGATCCCGCCGGAAATTCGGAAAGTTTTCGGCGTGAAGGGGTCGGGGTGGTGGTCACAGGGCTCCTGCCAACGGGACAGGCCAGAGGGGTGCCCCATGTGGAAGGGGTTCGCTGGGGTGCAGAGAACGGCAGTGGATGGTCCTATGGAATCACGGACTATCCTGAGTTGGGAGGGATGCACAAGGACCATCCACTCCAGCCCCTGGCCCTGCACAGACCCCCCAGCAATCCCACCCTGTGCATCCCTGGGAGCATGTTCCAAATGCTCCTGGAGCTCTGGCAAGCCTCGGGGCCCATTCCCTGGGGAGCCTGGTCCACCACCCTCTGGGTGGAGAATCTCTTCCCAAAATCCACCCTAACACAGCTCCAGGCATGCCCTGGGAGCTGCCCATCTATTTGTGATTCCCCACCCCAAGTTGCACTTTTGCCTTTTTTCCTGTGGCTGCTTCCTGGGATGCTCTGGGACTCAGTGCTGGGGTTTTGCCCTGTACTTGTGCTGTTGACAAAAACATTTTCTGATGGAGAACTGGTTTCTTCTGCCTGTCAAAATGTCATTTTCCAGCCTGAACCAGCTCTGCGCAGGGCTGTCCATCGGGATGGACACATTCCCTCCTCTGCTGCTTCCTCCTGCCTGGGAAGGACAGCTGGGGCGGGGGGGCTGGCTCTCAGATTGCAGCCTGTGCTGGGGCCGTTGTGTCCCTGTCCGTGGGGTTATGTCACAGCAGGGTAGCTGCTGGTTCTAATGAGCCCTTTTACTGCCCAGACCCCCACCTGCTCCCCAATATCCCTTTTACCACCCAGACCCCCACTTGCTCCTCAATATCCCTTTTACCACCCAAACACCCACCTGCTCCTCAGTATCCCCGTGGGCTTGCAGGGATGTGCCTCCAGGAGGAACCCTCTGACACGAAGCAGCTCTCCCAGCAGGTTCTCTGGTTCCTGCAGAGCTTCAGTGCTCCTCACCTGGTCCGTGTGCTCCTGCTCAGGATCCCGAAGTGTCTGCAGGCTGGCTGGGAAGAG
>VZRQ01000037.1:0-14555 GCA_013397975.1 Machaerirhynchus nigripectus | reverse complement strand
GCAGCCGGCTCCAGGAGCCGGTGCCAAGGGAGCTGCGGTGGCATATGTTCCCTCTCAGAGCAAGGTTGCACTCCCGGCTCATTAGAAGCTCCTCTCCTCATCTTGGGGCATATGCAGGAGAGCCTGGTGCCAAGCTGGCAGCGCGGAGCAGCTCCGAGAGGCTCCCAGGAAGTTTTCTCTTGCACTTCTGTCCTCGGTTCTCGTGCTCCGCACAAACGTGGCCCCGAGCGAGCGCCGGCATCCAGCTCCAGGCTATCCCTGCGGACAAGGAGCGGCTGTCGGCTCGGGAAGGCCGGGCAGGGTGGGATGGGGCGGGGGAGGAATCCGGCAGCCCCCGGGTGCTCCCGAGGCCGGTGCCAGGGGCAGCCCAGCCCCGATGGCTGCGGAGCCGCATCAGCCGCGGGGAATTCAGCACGCTCCTAAATAATGGCTCCGGTGGTTTAGCAGGATCTGTAGCCCATACTAATGGCTCATTGCTGAACCATAAGTGGTTGTGTTATACTTTGGATTTATTGGAGGCCAAGGGATTAATTTCCTGAAATATATGGTCATGATGTTGAGGTTAAATTAAGATCTCATTCAAAAGGATTCTTTTTATTATATTTAATTTGTAACCCCTTTTCTAGAGCCATTTTACAGCTATTCCTCCCCCTCCCTTCAATGTTCAGTGTCATGTTTCCAGGAAGAATCTTATTTCATGCAGACTAAGAGCATTTTTCAGTATAACCTTTTACAGTTCCTCACCGTTCGAGTTCCTCCAGTCTCGCTTGTTTATACACAACAAGGTCTTAAATCCTCTCTTGGAAAATAAAGATGTTGATGCAAAAGCAACAAGAGCTTCTGGCAGAGCTCAAATCCATCCGTTCTCTCCTCCTTCCCCACATGCCACCCCCTTCAATCTGCTGGAACTAAAAGCCCTTTTACTTCAGCGCTTGAGCACTTTGATAAAATGCATGTTGAGTAAATCTTACATGACATTTTTACTCTGGCTGAGATGTATATAAAGTCGAGCTGGCTCAGTGCTGGCCTCGCTTCGCCCTTCCCCATGATGCCATTATTAAACTGATAAATTCACTGTGGAATCACGGTGCTGCGAGAGGCTGGAGGTGAGGCGGGAAGGGGATGAGGAATGTGGGAAGGACGAGGCTCTGGGTGCAGGGAAAGGGAAGAGATTGGGGAAGGGAAGGCTCTGTGGAGACCTTAGAGCTCCTAAAGGGACAAGGGGCTCCAAGAGTGCAGGAGAGGGACTTCGGACAAGGCCCGGAGGGACAGGACAAGGACCTCCAGAACCGGCCCCAGCACCCCCAGCACCGCATCCAGCACGGAATTCCCACCGCAGCCTGGCCCAGCAGCCGCCCGGGAAGGAGCCGGAGCCGCCGCGCTCCCGGCAGCTCCTCACCCCGAGCTGTCAGCTCCGGCTCCTGCCGGGATTTTCTCTCTTTCCCCCCTCTCTCCCCCCAGAAGTGCTGACGGACACGCTGAGTAACCGTATCTGCGGGTGACCGGCCGCGGTGGGGCTGAGCGGGTCAGGCGGCGCTGGCAGGGCCGCAGCGGGTGCTGACTGGCATCCACGGGCCAGATAAGATAAAAACAACTGATGACAGCAGGGAAGTGAAACAGTCATCTCAGCACTTGGATCTGTGCCCGGCAAAGAGGAAGGGAAAAAAACCGAGGAGGGCCGGTGGGGAGGGGAAGAGGGTGGAATATGGATTAGAATAGAAACTCTGGAAAAAGCTATCAGGAGGCAGCAGATTTGGGTGTTAAATATTTATGAATTAGCGGCACTTGTCGGGTTCTCTGTGAGCTGAGAGTTTCCAGGATGGGAGTGAGTGTGGCTGCGATCTCGCCGTGCCAAACTGTGGATGGTGGGAAAAGCAAAGGCAGGGATGGTGGGAGAAGCAAAGGCCTGGCTGGTGGCAGCCCAGGCAAGATGACTGGCTCTGGTGGCTCTGGCAGTGCCAAGGCTCGCAGCAGGGCGGGATAAACCCAGGTGAGGAGCAGAAAGGATAAATGAGGTGCCATAAAAGTGACTATTATTATTCAGAAAATTCTGCTGAAGAGCATTGGAGTAATTAAATCATAATTGCTTATTACTCAGCTGAAGTGACATTGTAAGTGGCTGAAGGTCTGTGACGAGCAGGGGAAGGGGGGCTCGGCTGTTCCCGTGCTCAGGGTTCTCTGGGGATGGGATGAGTGGATCCCCCGGCAGCTGGGCAGAAATCCCGGCCCTCAGTGAAGGTCAGAAGTCCCCCCTGAGCCTGTAAAGCTCATTCCCAGTGGGACAGAGAATCTGTGGGTGCTGCAGGAAGGGGACCAGGAGCAACTTCACCTCCCAGGATGAGAGGTGCCCAAGCTGGCCCGGGTTGGCTGGGTATTCCTGGAGAATGGCCGGGTATTCCTGAGGGTGAGAATTCCTTGGGGGTTAGGCTGACCCGCTGAACCTTGAGAGCTTTAATGGAGCTGTCTCCCACCACGAAACCCAGAGCTGCAAATCCTGTGAGCCCTTAATTACAGAGCGACGTTTACGGAACACGAGCGGGGCTCGGGTACCCTGGCAGCAGCGGGGATGTGCGGGCAGGGCTGGGAAGGGGGAGCACCCCAAGTTGTGGTGCCATGGCAGCATTCCCTCGGCCAGCCAGGCTGGGGGATGCGCTGCCTTCCCAGCTGTAGGTAACGTGGTGGGAATGTTTATCTTTGTTTCCTCATTTTTGTTTCAAAGTCACTTGGTGCTTCACTTCCTGAAATGTTCCAAACCGAGGCCTCCCTGCACTGAGGGACAGCTGAGCATCCCCTCACGGATTTCTCCCTCATCCCTTTTTGCTGCCCCCTCCCCACCTTGCCATCCCCCGTGGGCAGGGGGAGCTGCCCTGCCCTGCCCCCAGACCCTTTCCACGGGAATATCCTGGCTGGAGTGTCAGGACCAAGCCCTGCCCACATCCCAGCTCCTGGGTGAACTTTCCTGACGGGAAAGAAGAGGAGAAGGGTCCGTTGCTGTTGCTGCTGCTGCTTGACTTTATCCTCCTCCAGCTCCAGCCAGCAGAGCAAGGTCCAGCACTGAGAATCAGGCGAATTTGGTGGGGAAAACGCTGGGAAGGATGGAAAAGAGCATCCCTTGGGTGGCAGTCTGCAGGATCATGCCCCGCTCCCGGGCAGCGCCAGCCTCCAGCGCTCGGCGCAGCAGAGGAGCTGCTGACGTTCCCACCGGGTGCGTTTATTTGGATTTTGGAAATCGCTGTCAAATGAGTCACCTGGCAGAGCAGCACGAGCCCCCCGCGAGGAGAGCGGCGCTGCCAGGGAGCTGCTGCCAGCAGAGCACTCGTGCCTCAGACAGCCCCTTGTGCTGGGCCCTGCAGAGCCAGCTGGGCAGCAGGGCTGCTGCTGCTGCCAGCACTGACCCCTCCGCTGCTGCCAGCACTGACCCCTTCAGAGATGCCAGCACTGACCCCTTCAGAGATGCCAGCACTGACCCCTCCGCTGGTGCCAGCACTGACCCCTTCAGAGATGCCAGCACTGACCCCTCCGCTGGTGCCAGCACTGACCCCTTCAGAGATGCCAGCACTGACCCCTCCACTGGTGCCAGCACTGACCCCTTCAGAGATGCCAGCACTGACACCTCCATTGGTCCCCCCTGTCCATCTGGGTGCCTGATGACCACCTGGATGTCCTTGTGTCCATCTGAGTGTTGCCCTTTGCCCATCTGAGTACCCTGTGGCCATGCGAGTGTCCCTTTGAGTCCAGCCCAGCCTTTTCCTTGGCTCCCGCTGCCCTGGCAGGGGTTAAAGAGCCAGAGGAGGGCGCAGGGCTCTGGAGCTGCAGACAATAAAACTTCCCTGAAGTTTGGGAGCCCCTGGCACAGACCCATCCCTGTACTTAAGCAGAAAATCACCAGAGAAGTGCTATAATCTGACAGATTTTTCACAGGCTTAAATATTCATGAATTAGAAGAATTGGCAGAATTTTCTACATTATTAGCTTTCATCATGGCTCCAGGAGCAGTTGGTGCACTGGCTGCTCTTCAAAAGCTATTAATCGAGTCTGTCATCACAGCAGCCATTTTTTAATTAGCTGCTTTACGGAACGATCTGGTGCAGGAGGGAGACTGCAACATTTAAATGGTATTAAAGTTTTAAAGGTGCCCCTTTCCATTTTTAATCCCAGTTCTGGAAGGCCGCGATAGGGAACCGAATGCCTTCACTCCAATGGTTAACTTCCCGCTTTCCTCTGGAAAAAAGCGACTCCTGGAAAACCGAGCCACTTCTACCCGGAGAAGAAATTGCAGGGAATAAATTGTTCTGGAAGCTCGCAGCATTCCTGCCTGATGAAATCAAGGCGGGATGTTCGTGGCTGCAGCACGGAGTGTTCAGGGCTGGGGAGGCAGGGGCAGGACGTGGCCTCTCACTGGGCTGGGATTTTGGGAACACTCGTGGAAATCCTCTCCTGCCAGACCGGACCTGCTCCCCCATCCCTGCGCGGCTCCAGGGGCATCCCCTGGGTGGGCAGAGCCTGAGGAGCCCCAACACCACACAAGTGCCACCCCCAGCACCCCCGGCTGAGCTGCTTCTGGAGCAGGAGCTGGCAGGAATTCTGTGGGATGTAACCCGGAGCTGGGGCAGGTTGGAAAGAGCTCCTTCCGAAAAAATGGGCCTGTGAACTGCATGTGTGGGCTGCTCCTGCATCCACGTGGGGTGCTCCTGCATCCTTGGGGGCTGTTCCTGCATCCATGTGGACTGCATGTGTGCATTGCTCCTGCACCCCTGTGGACTGCTCCTGCATCCTTGTGGATTGCTCCTGCAGCCCTGCAGGCTGCCATGGAAGCACATCTTCGGCCCCAGCTGGGAAGAGTGAGGGCTGTGATCTCAGGAACTGGGGCATTAAATCCCCCTGTGCCTCGTGCTCTGCCCTGCCTTGGCAGGTGCCTGGGATGGATTTCCAGCCGGCCTTTTATCTGGGATTCTCCGGCCCCTGAATCCTTGCAGAGCCAGGATGCCACTGAATGTCCAGCTGGAAACATCTCCTGACCAGGAGGTGTCCAGCTCTGGGGCTCATCAGGGGCTTGGAGAATGGGACAAATTCCTGTTCACATCCTGAGTATCTTGGGATTGGGATGCAGGGGCAGCACGGGAGAGGTGCTGAGGGGTTCCCTGCACTGGAGGTGGGCACAGATCCGGGGTCACCCCCAGGCAGCGAGGGTTGGATCCATGGGAGGCTTGGATCCATGGGATTTTGAGGCTCAGATCCATCGGATTGCCCCAATGCGGAACGTGCTGTCAGAGCTTTTCCCTAAACTTTACCAGCCCTGCCCGTGGCTCTGGCCCCGCTCTGCTCCCCGAGCCAGAGGTGCCCCTGCTCTCCTGCCTGATTATTTGCATGGGAAACACAGCAGAATTCTGCCTTTGTGGTGGCTTGAAATGGGAATTTTTTGGCATCAATGTCGCGTCTCCAGCTCTGGCTGCTCCTCGCTGCCAGCGCTGTAATTTGTGTATTGTGGTGCCGGTGTCCCGCTGACCGGGACGGGAATTGCTGTCTGGGGAAGATTTCCCTCAATTGTCATGTAAAACGTGGAAAGCAAAGGAATTGGCAGCTAAAATCGCTCAAATGCCACTGCTGCCTCTACAACCCTTGAGAAGTTGCTCTTTGTGATTCTGTCTGGGAAGCAGAGGATTGGGGGGGGTTGGGGATTTTTGATGATGGGGAATAGGGAAAGTCCAAATCTCGGGCTTCAGGTGGATTTTAATCCTTTGTGGGAAACGATTCTTTTATCGAGGTATAAATATTTGTATTTTGGTAGTAAACGTGATCCCCTGTGAGGCTCAAACCGTGCCCACGGATCCCAGCGCTCAGGAAAAAGGGGAACAAATCCTGCTCTACTCCACAGCTTCAGGGGAGGGAGGCTGGGGAAACATTCCCAGAAAAAGCTTTTTACTCACAGTGAGTGACTTTTCTTGGGTTTCCTTGCCTTGTTTGGGTTTGTGGGTTTGTTTCTCCCGTCGTGAATGGACAGGGCTTGGAACAGCCTGGGATAGTGGGAGGTTCCCTGCCCATGGAATGAGATGAGCTTGAAGGTGCCGTCCCACCCAAACCATTCCGTGATTCCATGGTACTGTGAGGATTTGAAACCTGCTGTCTACAGAAACTTCCTCACTGCTCAGAACCCCCTGGAGAATCCAGCCGGGAGCAGGGTGGGATGTGGGGAAGGGCAGCCACTGGCCCTCACTCTGGTTAAAAAGTCCTGTGGGTTTGTTGCTTTTTTGTAGCTCTGCTCCATCATTTTTCATGTTTAGTCACTCCAGCGAGGCACACGCCCTCCTTGGCAATTAATTGTGGTTGTTCCCTGTGAGTTCTTGAACAAAACTCTCTTTATTAGGACTCCAAGCGTCCAAAAGCTTTGCAGAACTGCTGGGATCCTGCAGCACACGCTGGCCTTTAATTACATCCCCCAGATAGGAGAATTTATTAGCAGAATATACTCAAAAAGTTCTTTAAAGTGGGGGGTTGGCCCATGTGTAGCACACGGCTCTGCTTTGCTATTTATGTTTGGGGGTAAAAATGAGGATTTACATTGAAATTCAAATGGAACCCGAGCAAAATGAGGGGGTTTGTGGAGAGCACGCCCTGCAATCTCTCCATCCTGCCGTGCGTGGGGCTTGACGGAGCTGGGAAGGCGGAAAACGCTGCTGGAGGGTGTGAAAGTGGTGGGGAGTGGTTGGAGTGTGGGCTGGGACTGGGATGGGGATGGGGGTGGTGACGGGGATGGGAATGGGGATGGGGANCAGCCAGAGCTGAGGGGCTGCGGGAGAGGCCGGAGAACACAGCCCAGCCCTGCGCTGCCCAGGCAGGGACAGCCCCGGGAGGCCCAGGGGATGGATGGGGATGGGGATGGGGATGGGGATGGGGATGGGGATGGGGATGGGGATGGGAGCAGCTCTGCAGCCACGCTGGAATTTCCACAGCACCATCCCTGTGCTCCAGAGCCCCTCGGAATGTGGGGCTGCGTGAATGTGGGAGGGAACTCGCGCATCTATGAGAGCAAGCCCCAAAATCAGCTTTATTTCCCTGTTTGAACAATGCAGCCATATGGGCTTCTCCTCATTAAAGGCCTTTTTTCTGTGAGGAAACCACGGCAGAACGAGCGTGGAAGCCGACATAATTAAAGGCTTCTTTTTCCCCAGCCGTGGTGCTCCGGCCTTTGAAGAGCTCGGGGATCCCGGAGGAATGCTCTGAACTCGGCAATATTTTGATAGCTGCAATAACATAATCAAAAGATGCTTTCATGAAGAGAGCACCTTGTGTGCATTGCGGCCGCCCCGCTCCCCCGGCCCCGCTCTAATGGGGTCCAGAGCTCGTGTGCAGATGGGGAGCTCCGTTCTCTGCCGGGGCTGCTCCAGGGACGCTGCCTGAGGAGGGCTGGGAAGGAGCCGGGGCGTTTCCATGTGGCCCCTGTCCCTCTGCCCCCGCCCTGGGGCGCTCGGGGGTGACCCAGCGCAGGCTGGGGGTGACACGGGGAGCGGGGGCTGCAGCCCGCCCGCCCCAGCCTGGGCTCTGGGCCCTCCAAATGTCTGCACACGGCGATTCTCTGCTGCTTGAGAGGCAGCCAGGTTGTTTTTCATCCTGAAATCCTCATTAACGTGCTTTAATGTCTCCCTGCCGTTCCGAAGCGGCTCAGCTGCGGGCAGGAATCCGCAATCCTCCTCCCTGTGCCCGAGCCATTGAAATGCCCGGTTTGTTCCCGGTGTCTCCCAGGCCGAGCCCCAGCCGTGTCCATCCACCTGAGTCCTGGCAGGCTGGGCTGCTTGGAACGAGGAAATTGGGGCAGTTCTTTAATCATTAAGCTGGAATCATTAAGCTTTAATCAGGGCAAATTAGGGTTTTGAATCCCGCTGCCTCGCACCAGGCACTGATTGTGTGAACTCGGGCGCTCCTGAAGCAGAGCTGGCCCGGGGCTCTGGGGCTCTGCGGGCACGGGGCCACCACTGTCCCCTGCACCTGGACCCTGTGGCCCTGTCCTCTCTGGGAGAGGAGCAGTGGGCATGGTGCCACTGGTGTCCCCAACACCAGGGCTCCATAGCCCTGTCCTGGGCAGAGAGCAGCTGGCACGATGCCACCAGCATCCCCTCCTGGCATCCTGCAGCTCCGTCCTCTGGGGGAGGAGAATGGGTTCCAAACCCTCCACACTTGGGAGGAGCTGCTCAGCCCCTGGCCGGCACCGAGAGGGGACAGCAGCACCTTCCTGCCATGGCCCTCCAGGGGCTCAGCTGGGAGTGGGAACCCCAAAACCTCAGGATGGAAGGAGCTGGGGATGTCACAGCATGGCCTGTCACCCCCCGCTGTCCCACAGTTTGCTTTCCCTCGATGTTGCTGGAGCAGGACCAGGACCAGGTGAGCCCCACACAAATCCCAGTGTCACACATTCCAGGCTAAAAGTTAGCCCTGTGCCTCCATTGCAGTAAAAGAGCAGGATTCACGTGGCTGATCCCTGAATTCCCCCTTTTTTTGATGCATGTGTTTTTCCACGCTGTCTGAATTCTCTGGCAGTGGGAGGCCATTCCCTGTGTCCTGTCCCTCCATCCCTTATCCCCAGTCCCTCTCCAGTTCTCCTGGAGCCCCTTTAGGCCTTGGAAGGGACTCTGAGCTCTCCCTGGAGCCTTCCCTTCCCCAGGTAAACATTCCCAGCTCTCCCAGCCTGGCTCCAGAGGGGCTCCCCAGCCCTCGGAGCAGCTCCGTGGCTTCCTCTGGATTCTCTCCAGCAGCTCCAGGTCCCTCTGATGTTGGTTGCAGCACTTCAGGTCCCACCTTTGTGTGATGATTCTCCCCCTGTTGAGGTTTGGGGTGGGTACCCATTGGAATTCCCTGCCAGCAATGCTGCATCCCCCATCCTAAATCCCCACATCGGGAATCCATGTGGCCAAAGGTGCCTGGGCTGAGTGTGCCCAGCACAGGGAGCTACCAGCACTTTTGTGCCCATCCAGACTCCCCCAGCCAGGTCTGATGGATTCTCACGGGTTTGCATTCCAGCCTTGGATCCCAAACCCCGGCGTTCCTCGGGATTGTCTCTCCCGTTATCATTTCCCCCACAACGCGCTCGCATGATCCTCTCCCAGCCTCAACCACATGGCAACCAGCTCACATAATGCAACTTCTGTGCCGAGATTATTCATATTTTTTTATCCCCCCTTCCCTATTGTTGCTTTGCCAAGTTTTTCTTCTCGTTCCGAGGAGCCGACTGAAAAGAGCAGCGGCTCCGGAGCAAGGCCGGGCTCCGGAGGCAGCGCGAGCAAATCAACTCGACAAGTGCCTTCACGGGAGTCAGGGCGGGGGGAGCTGGGGAACAGCCAAACAAAAGCCCCTCCAAATGTCTGTTTGGATTTGAGTTGGTTTTCCTGGAATGTCTCATCACACGAAGGAACAATGCAGCCGGCGAGGAGGCTGCTCCGGGGAAAGGGCAGCCGAGGGAAGGGTGGCTTTGGGAGAGGGTTTCAGCCCTGCACCACGGCAGGAACAGCACAGAAGGGCCGTGCTCTCTGGGGTCTGGGTTTGCAGCGGGAAAGGAGCAGGGCCTGCTGCCCCTGTTCCCTGTGGACACGGGGAATGGGGTGTGGAAGAGGGGTGGGGGAGTGGGCACCCCCTGCAGCTCCAGCTGCTGCTTCCCAGGGAGCTGCTCCAGAGGTCTGGGGAACACCACTGAAGAGGGAAGATGGAAAGAAATGGGATTATTTAGTCTGGGAAAGAGAAAACAGCAGGAGAGGGGGGAGTTTTTGGGGGCTGGGTTACAGGGAAGGGGCTGATGTGTTCCTGTGCCCTGGGACCAGGAGCTGCCGTGGCCAAGCCCTGGCCTTGGTGCTGCACAACTGCCCCCCTCCAGCCCCTGCAAAGTGCCCCAAACCCCATCATTTCTGCCCCAAACTCCCCAGCTGTGGCAGCCACCACGGCACTGCCACTTTTTGAGGTCATTTCTGGGGTAATTTCTCACAGAGGGCAAAACCCAGGCAGGATTTGTGCCCTGCCCACATTGCGGGTCAGCCTTTGCCCCAAATGAACACTTGTGATGAATTCCCTGGGGGCAGGCAGGGGATGTGCTGGTGTCACCCCCGAGGGATCCCAGGGTGGATCGGGGACCCTTTGGAGCGAGGGAGCAGCCCCAGGGCAGAGGCAGGGAGGGCACAGCTGCTGGTTCTGGGAAGGATTTCAGTCTCGGGTTTGCTTACATCTGGAATTTATTAATTGTGGGCCTGCACTGGCTGTCCCCAAACATCCTGTCCTTGGCACCTTCCATGGAGATGTTTCCATGGGAGATGTTGGCTGGGAGAACATTGAGGACGGGGACAGAGCAGGACCATGGTTCCTGAAACACCATCACACCCCAAATCCCTCTTTATTCCCATTTCCTTTGCTTTATAGCTGCTGGAAGATGGTTTTCTTTAGGACAAGGAATTTCCACTTTGCCTCTTTTTCCCTCCAAACCCACCCTACCTTCATTTTCCCGTCACTTCTGCATCTTTTCATTCTCGACTCCTCAGCCGTACTGGCCACTTTAGCATAAGAAATGAAATTAATTCTCATGCTCAGGCTCCAAATGTAAATTCCTTTATTAATAATTGAAATGGATTTATTTATGCAGTTTGATATTTCTCAGGTTCAGGGAAGCAATTCATTTTTCTCGCGTTGATGATCAACAGACACCGTCATTAAGCTCTTTTCCCCCCGCCTCATCCCCTTCTCCCATCTCATCCTGGTAAACAGATAAAAGCTGGGAGCCCGCTGGTCCTGGCAGGCTCCAGGGAAGATTTCCATGAGCTCATGGAAGTAAATAATTAATTGGACTTTATCTTCCATCGACTTCGGACAGTTCCTCCCCACGAAAGGGATGGATTCTCCTCCCAAATGTTTCCAGTCCCCACCACAGGAAGAGTTTCTGCCTGGAGCCTCCAAGGAGAGCAGCAGCATCCCTGGATCACCCAGAGAGGCTGGAGCATCCTGTGGGAACATGGATGCGTTCATGCAGCCACAACACTTGAGGCCGGGAGAAATGGGGATGTGGGGGAATATTTTTAGCAAGAATCACATGGATTCTGCTGGAATGAGACGTCTCTGGAACCAAAGCCTCCCTGTGAAGCTCCCCCAGCCCGAGCCCACCTCTGGCAGCTCCTGGCACCTGGTTTCCATTGGACTGAGGGGTCCTCCCAGACCTCAGGGCAGGGATACCACAAAAACCCGGGACTGTTTCGAATTTCCAGCTGTTTCCTTGTGGTTTGGACCCCTGTGAGATGAATTGAGCTTTGGATCAATGTGGATTTCCTCTCCCAGGAATGACACCCCCATGCCGGGCCCGGCTGCACGCGATGTCACACAGCTGAGACCAACACTTTTTGCCCCAAACAATCCCGATGGCATCCAAGTGAGGCCTCAGAGGCGGGAGGAACTCGTGGGGTTTGCTCACTGAAGCACAGGGGATGTGCTGGAGGTTTCCCTTTCATCCCAGGCTTGTCAGAGCCACAACACCGGCAAAGCGCCGGCACGGCCGCTCCCCGGATCCCCTCCCGCTCGCTTTGGAGAAGCTTTAACATTTCTCTTTTATCTCACTCTTGTGAGCTTCAAAGAGGCCGGGAAGCCAAGTCCTACCTTCCTGCAGCTGGGGATTAGCCAGGCCCTGCTCCCCGCGCTCGGCCTGCAGGACTGGAATTGATTTATTTGGGGTTCGGCAGCAGCTCCCCAGCAGTTCCTGCACGGATGCAAAACCAGGAGGCTCCCAGGCTTTTCAGCACCCTGGCTCAAAGGCTGGCAGCACCGTGGAATGCAGGAGGTGATGCAAATGCAGGGCCTCTTCCCTGGCTGCCTGCATGGCCTGTTCCTAAAGGCAGGAATTTCACAGGAGCCTTCTCTTGGAAAACTCCTGAGTCCAGCATTGGTGTGGGAGCAGAACCAGGGGGAAAGGCTTCCCACTGCCAGGGGGCAGGGATAGACGAGGTATTGGGAAGGAATTGTTCCCTGGGAGGGTGGGGAGGCCCTGGCAGAGATTCCCAGAGCAGCCGTGGCTGCCCCTGGATCCCTGGAAGTGTCCAAGGCCAGGCTGGACAGGGCTTGGAGCAGCCTGGGGTAGTGGAAGGTGTCCCTGCCCGTGGCAGGGCCTGGAATGAGATGGGCCTTAAGGTCCTGTCCAAGCCAAACCATTCCAGGATTCCGTGAAGATTTGCAGGATCTCTGCATCACTGGAAAAGCAGGAACCTGTTCCGATGCTGCTGCAGGTGGTCAGGAGGATCCTCGAGGAAGGAGCTGGCCCACATTGAGTCCCGGGGGGGAGATCCTGCCAGTGCATCCCAGTCCGTGTCACCCCCACCCTGTGCAACCAAACCTCCCTGAGCTCCTCTCCAGGCCCAGTTTGTTCCGTGCACAATTCCAGTTATGTTTGATGGTTGATTCCCGATCGCAGGATCCCACACAATGGAGGGAATTGATTGAAAACATGGAAATTTTTGTGGGGGGAACATGCTTTAAAATGTGAATTTTGCAGCAGAGAAAGCTCCCTGTGAAGGATTCCATGGGATACTGGGATGGAGACCACATCCTGATGGAGATTGTGTTCCCAGCCAGGCTCTGGCCTGTGCTCAGACACTTCCATGTTTCCCTGCTCCATTTGCCTCCTGCTTTGGATCCTTTCCTGGGATATCAGGGCTTTCACAGGTTGATTTGCACTTTTTTCAGGGAAAAAATATTTTTGGGGTTGTTTGAAGGTAAATGGTTCTCCTGGGATGCTCGCAGGCATTGCTCTGGTTTGTCCCATTTTTGTAGGAAAGGCTGTGCTGGTCCGAGCCGCTCCAAGCGCCCACTGGGATATTTTCATGTGAGAAAACAAAAGGTTGGTTTTCTTGGAATCCCAGAAAAGTTTGGGTTGGAAGGGACCGTGAGGATTATTTCGTTCCAACCCCCTGGGATGGACCCACAAAGGCTGATAAAGCTTTCAGTGATATTTCCTATTTGAAATGTGTGTTTGGAGAGAAATCCAGGCAGGGATCCCTGCAGGGCAGGGATGAGGGGAGCTGGGGGTGCTGGGGACCCTCATCCACCCTGGCTCCCCCTCCACAGAGTTTTTTAGAAAACTCCTTCCCTAATTTATTGGTTTTTCTCTGTGGCAGGTGGGGAAATGCAGGGCAGCCCTGCCTGCAGCCCGGCTTCCCGGGAAAGCGGCGACGGACATTGATTTATGATCAAAAGGGAAAAAGCAAAGCAGAATAAAAAGAATACTTAAGACTTAAAAACAGGGAAATCTCGTTTCTTCCTGTGTAGGTGTTACCTGGGAATCTTTCATGTTAAACTTAAATGGAATTAAGAATGAGGGGAAAATCACCCTGGGAGCTGCGTGATCCTTGTAGCCCTCGATTAAAATTAATCCTGGCATTGATCTGTACAATTTATTAATAGCCTGGCACGGGAGAGGAGCCGCTGCCATAAACACCCCGGCCCTCTCCGGAGCATCCCGGCCCCCGCCCCGTCCTCACCTCGGCCCCGGGATTTAATAATTGATCCGAGCCACCCCTTCCAAACCCCCAGCACCAATTAACCAGCAGCCCCCCTGACCCGGGCTCTGCCTGCTGGGGAGAGGGGACGACACCGCAGACTTGAAACGAAAAAACCAAGAGCAAAGCCCTAAATCTTTTTGGCTGCCTGATTAATAATCCTGTCAGGCCTATCACAGGCACTAAACAGTAATGCTGGTTGCAGCTGAATTTTTTATACTTTCTATTAATCTTTAATGATAGCTTGGTCACCTAGTCTCTTTTATCTTGTCAGATAAATGTATGGTTAACAGGATAATGAGATTTCTGAGGCTCTGTTCCTGCTCACAGCCATGCAGCACATGGGGTGACCCCTGCCCCTGCCGGGGGAGCCGATGGAGGGCATGGTAATTGCTGGATGTGCTGGGAATGTATTGGGAGCTGATGGATGGTTTAAACTTTGATTTGAGGTCAGCAGGTCCCTCAGCTCTGGAAGGCAACTGTGGTTTTATTACTTGCAGGATCTGATGGGGATGTAATTAGATTTAGCTATTGCTTTATTAATAAGTAATTGTTCCTACTATTGCTTTGGGTTAGCAAATATATTCCACTGATAATTTAGGGCATTGATAGGGCTTTATTTATTAATAAATGGGAATGTGTATTTTTGCCTGTGGCAAAGACCAGCACAGAACTCGGGCTGGCCACTGCTCCCGGAGTGAAGGATTGCTTCTTCATTAATTCAATAATTAACCTAATTCCGGGAGCTGTGCACGGCCTGCGTGTGCCAGGATGGCATCCAGGGACCTCCAGGGAGCCTGAGGTCCCCACGAGGGCTCTGTCACCACCTGCCCACCTGTCCCTGTCCCCTCGGCGCTGGGATTGATCCAAGGGCGGATGGATGTGCCGGGACGGCAGCAGCTCTGGGAGCAGCCACGCTTGGGGTCAGCACAGGGCCTTTGGAGCCCTCTGGACCTGCTGCTTCTCCCACCTCCCTGCCAGGACCTCCCCCTCCTCCGGACCCCTCCCCATCACCCCCAGAGCAGGGAGGGACCCCCGGACCCCCCC
>VZRQ01000032.1:18555-31596 GCA_013397975.1 Machaerirhynchus nigripectus | reverse complement strand
GGCCACAAGAATACGCTTCTGCTTTAGCAATGATGAAGCAGGATGACGGGGATGAGACTGTACGTGGTATGGGAAAGAAGGTCTGAGCATATGCAGATGCTGTGCATGGCCCAACACATGCAAGAATTGCAGCTGTAGAAACACGTCTGCAGAAAGTGGAAGATAAGATAGAGAAGAATCACCAGGAACTCAAGAAGGAGAATAAGGGAGGGCCTTCTCCAAATCTCGGCGGTACAGATCAGAGACTGTCACCAGACACAAACGTCCCCCAGAGAGAGAGAGAAGGTATACCTCACAAGGTGAGATGTGGTCCTTCCTGTGTGATAGTGGGGAAAACATGAGGAGGTGGGATAGACAACCCACTTCTGCCCTGGCAACATGAGTGTGTGATTTGAAGGAGCACAAGACCCAGAAAGGAAGTTCTACCAGAAAGGAAGCTGCTCCAGCTGCCCATAGCCTAACTGCCAGTTATGATGGAAGAGATGACATGCCCGATCCCCTTGAAGGAACCTCTAAAATGTATACCTGGGGAAGGAAGGATAACCAGAAGTAGAGGGGCCTTGCCTCTAGCCAGGTAGAGGTCAGGGAAAACTGTATATTTTGGACTGTGTGGATTTGTTGCACATCAGAACCACAAAAATATGATGCCTTGGTTGACACTTGTGTGCAGTGTACAATAATCCCATCGCAACATGTGGGGGCAGAATCTGTTTCTATTGCTGGTGTGACAGGAGGATCACAAGATTTGACCCTGGTGGAAGCTGAGGTGAGCCTGACTGGAAATGAGTGGAAGAAATATCCCATTGTGACTGGCCCAGAGGCCCCGTGCATTTTGGGCATAGAGTTCCTCCAAAGAGGGTATTTCAAAGACCCAAAGAGACTCAGGTGGGCTTTTGGAAAAGCTGCTGTGAAGACACAGGGCATTAAGCAACTGAACACCTTGCCTGGACTATCAGAGGACGTTCATTTTGGACATTCCTCCCAGTTTGTCTCAAACCAGGACAATCCTAAAGGATCCTGCTTTCTTTTGTTTAAATTCATGAGTGATTTAATGAATNTGACTGGAAATGAGTGGAAGAAATATCCCATTGTGACTGGCCCAGAGGCCCCGTGCATTTTGGGCATAGAGTTCCTCCAAAGAGGGTATTTCAAAGACCCAAAGAGACTCAGGTGGGCTTTTGGAAAAGCTGCTGTGAAGACACAGGGCATTAAGCAACTGAACACCTTGCCTGGACTATCAGAGGACGTTCATTTTGGACATTCCTCCCAGTTTGTCTCAAACCAGGACAATCCTAAAGGATCCTGCTTTCTTTTGTTTAAATTCATGAGTGATTTAATGAATTCACCACTAAATGTCCAGAAAAAGTAATGTGTGAACCAAGAGTAAATATCTTAATGGGAATTATCTGTGTAATATAAGGGACAGTTAAAGAAACAACGGAGAGACCTGTTGTAGGGCTATAAACCAATATTAGCACACATTAGAGGTTTAATGATCTAAATAACAACAGAATATTTCTGGTAGTGCAGACATTATCAAAAATTACTTAGAGAAACCTGAAATCGAAGTAATGCTACCTTGCTAAATACTCCTTCTTCAAAGGTTGTAACAATTTATCTGTTTCCCTATGATTAAGCAGGACTAAAAGCTGCTGGTATAAAATCAAACACATTGTATTTCCTTAATTAAAAAAATAAAGCAAAAATCTTTTCCTCATCCATATAATGGCACTCCTCAATCACAGAGCTGATATATAAAACTGTTCAAGCTCTATGTCTAGAGATATCCCAGGGGTTGTTCCTTACTTGTCTGTCAAGAAAACCATACCAGAAGAATCAGGTTTTCTTTAGCTTTACTGAGAGAAGGTAGGCAGTAAGGGTGTGCCAGTGTATGAAGGGCACATTTGCTCCAGCCATTTGCTTGACTGACATTTTCATCAGGTGCAATTGTCAGTTGCTTTTTCTATATGGAATGTGAAAATGTTATATTTAAATTTTGTTATGTTTTATAAAAGAGAAACATGATGATAGTCCCTTGTTAGAGCCAAAGGTTGTACTATTTTGTGCTGTGCTTTTTGCAATGCAAAAAAGTGTATGATAAAACTGACAAATCATAAGAGGTAAAGCAAATAGCACGTCCCAGGAATGGATACACTGCAATTGTCTGACATGTTACTAAAATTGTTCTTCAAGTTTGATATTTATGTAGTGACTAAGAATTACAGGATTCCTTTGGGCATTTCAGATCATGTTAGAGCAGAGACGGATTTAATTATCCGGCCTTGGAGAATATTGTGGTATGTGCATTTCCTGGTAATACAAAAGAAGTTGTGCATCTCACATGCTGAATGTTTGCGTTTCCTGAGCACACCTCATTGTGCTTTGTAAGTAGTGTCTACCCTCCAAACTCAAGCGTTCTTAAGGCTAAATTTTACTCTGCAGTAGATTTTAGTGATGATCTGAGACAAACAAGCTGGCTTGGCCAGCTTATAAACTCAAAAACTCAATATATTTGCCCTAGTAATGCAAAAAAGCAGTAGACACTGTTCCTGAGCCACAGTTGTACAGCAAGTAACTATGAACCATTGTCTGAATGAAAATATGCTGACACTTCAGTGGGAAAGGAAAAATTATACTCAAATCACTGCCATCATTTGGAAAAAAGTTCTAAGACATTGCTTCCAAACGTAAATCTCTGCTTCCTCAGCAGACTCAGAGATAACTACTCCAAAATGAAGAATTGCAGAAGGAACATTGTCACCTCTCATTTTCATCACTGGGAAAATGAAAAAAGGCTTCATGAAGTCTTGCAAATCTTGTCTTTACTGTGCTCTAAGATATATCAATCACTTATATTACTCTGTTTTTTTTGGATCATCTGCTATTCAAAATGTGGTCAGGAATAACCTGAGCATGAGGGCATTCAACGTAACCTTTGGCAGAGCATAACAAACATGCTCCCAAGTCAATGTTGCTCCTCTGAACAACTTTTACAAGTCAAAGGTGTGGCAAGTTCAGATGACATATGTGAAAATATGGTGTGAAGACTAGCTAGGACTGCTATGCAATGCTGCTCAACTTTTGGATGGAGGCCTCCAGCTGACATCCACTTGATAAATGGTGGCCTTGGGAATAGCTGTGCTCTAAAGATGTAGGTATTATTATCAACTGTAAGTGTGTTTTCACAGTTAAGACTTGGATATTTTTTTCAACTGAAATGTTGCATTCACATCAAGACAGTTATGACCAGAAGCAGAGAAAATCATATCTCCAACTACCTCCCATTTTTCCACTGTATGCCATTAAAAATGTGAGCATTCATTAAACATCCCTTTTCTATGCAGCTGCTAATATACTGCCTCAATGGATGCACCAGAGACACTGAGTCTTGCTTTTTGCCAACATCCGTGTGAACAGCAGAACTGAACACCATCCTTATGGGGAAAGATAAGCACATGGCAGCGCAAAGGAGCACATGGCAGCACAGACCCTGGGGGGAGGAGGTGTCACGCAGCAGAACCCTGTGGAGAGGAGTCTGCCGGAAGCTGACAGATGGGTGAGCAGTGCATGATCACCCCATGGAAGGACATTTAGAAGGTGCGTTTCTGATGTGGCAACACGGGATAGGGCACATTGTAGGAATTACCATGTAAGGAAATACTGTGTCTTAAAGAAGTGTATAAAACCAGCTCGTTCCTTTGAATAAATGATTCAGATTGATTCAGATCCAGGAACCAAATTCAGATTCAGATTCAGTCCGAATTTCAATCACTGACAAATGATAGCCACCGTGTGAGGCTTTTATTACAGGCCTAATTTGCGCGTCCGTCGGTGAGCCCCGTAGAACTTTGAAGTGCTGCTGAAAGGAGCAGGATATCTGGCCAGCGATTAATCCCTGCACAGTTGCAGGTGAGCTACAGGGAACGTAGGGGAATCAGGTTCTCTGCCGATTTGGGTCTGTGTCTCAATCGCTACTAACGGCGTCCCGAATCGGGACTTGATAGGCAACGGGAAGTTGCTTCGGTAGTGACGCTCAGCTGAACTTTACAGAGGGGCTGAGAAGAAGCCCAGGGGCTGAAAAGAAGCCCACGCCAATCGACCTTTCTGCAGGACAGAGGGCTGCAGCCGAGAATGATGGGGGATGGGGTATCCCAGGAACAGAATGTCACAGAGACGCTGGAACGACTTTTAAAGAAGCTTTTGAATCCATGGAAATGCATTGTGTGGGAGGCGCTCATGGTGCATGCANCCTACCAGCTAGCACATGGCACGGCCAAGAGACAGCAGCAAACGCAGCACCGGCTGCACAGCAGATCCAGTGTGGGCAGCGTGGCTCTCTGTGTGTGGGTGGTAAGGAGGAGACGCAGGGACCCCGGGGGCACCAGCACCAGCAGCACCACGTCCGTGCTCCCCGCACACAGCAATACTGTGCTGGAGAAAAGACCTGGGGGGGGATGGGTGGCCCCTTCCTCGGGGATGGGGGGGCTGCAGCATTTGCACTGCCTTGTGCAGGAGACACTGCAGCCTGAGTATATGTTACTCCTGCAGCTGGTCAGTGGAACTCTCTTGTTTTCGTTATTCAAAATGTTGCCACAATCCTAGACCCTAGCTCAAAGACTGCTTTTTTTTTTACCACACCACTTTGTGACACCCCATATTGTTCTAATTGCTTTTTCTTATAGATGTTCCTGTAATAATTATAATCTTTAAGCTGTCTTTTCAAGTTGAAATGGTACTGCATATTTTCAGTTACTCTCTGTAAGCAGAAACATTCCCTTGCAATTTTAGGTTGCTTCCCAAGGTTCTGTCTGTTTAATCACTGTTTCCATTCATGAGAAGGAGATGTGTGTCATTACCAGTTATTGGGTGTTCTAATCTGTCCCTCTCTTCATAAAGATAAGCTCTTGTGAAGTTGTGTTCCTAACTGATATTAATAAAGGTTTGCTGGTAGGAATTTTAGAAAAACTCTCTCAGTCAAGGCTTGAGGCTCTGGCCAAGCCCTAGCCTTGGCTGACAAGGAATTATACAATCAGACCCAGGTGTTTTTGCCCTAAAAGTGTAACAAAAGTCACTTTGACTTGCTAATTTGTTCTTAAAAAAGCTGTATCCTCTTTCGAGGTAAACTTGGAATCCTTGTCCAGAAAAGGTTCTCCCAAGTTCTCACTGTGAAATAGATCCCCAGCAAATGCCGACTCTGGGTGATGGTGAAGTATTTAGGTAGTTGATGATATTACTATCCTTATCTTTATTAAATGTACTGTTTTACTGTTCATAGGAGGAGAACTGCATTTTATGTTGCTCATTTTCCTGGATTTAGTAGGTAAAAATATGTTCATGTTATGCTCGAATTGCAAAAGTGTTTTGTTTTGTAATTTTTGTTTATATAAAACAAAAAAGAGGGAATTATGGGGAAAGATAAGAAGCTCATGGCAGCACAAAGGAGCACATGGCGGCACAGACCCCAGGGGGGAGGAGGTGTCACACAGCAGAGCCCTACAGCGAGGAGCCTGCTGGAAGCTGACAGACGGGTGAGCAGTACATGCTCACCCCATAGAAGGACATCTAGAAGGTGCACTGCTGATGTGGCAACACGGGATAGGTCACGTTGTAAGAATTACCATGTAAGGAAATACTGTGTCTTAAGTGTATAAAACCAGCTCATTCTTTCCAATAAATGATTCAAATCTATTCAGATCCAGGAACCAGGTTCAGACTCACTCTGAATTTCAATCACCGACACATCCTTTTTTCTTTCTACCAGGTCTTGGCAGCCAGCCCCACTATGGCTTCTCTTTTCTGATGACAGAAATGGAAAGTATGAAGAACAACAATCAGCATCCGATCTTAGTTTGAAAGATGCAGAGAATATATCTAGCTCATGAAAGACACGTTCTCCAAATGGCTAGAGACAATCTCATTTTTGCATTTCTAGAACCTTGTAGGGCCCATTCAGGGTATCAACAGCAGGCCACTGCTCTGTGCCTTTTGAGGAATTCTTCATCACCGAGATGGTGTACCCTGCTCTCTCTGAGTCTTTTCTCTTCCATATGTGCTTTTCCAAATTTTTAAGGAAACATTTGACTTCCAAGATGTAAAGGCTTTATATAAGTGGTACATAATGAGTACAAGACTCATTTGAGCAATAATGCGTGCAGGAAAGACTGTATTCAGATAAATGAAGTGCATGACCCATCTCTTGGTCCATCATTTTGACCATCTAGCCTAAGGTCTTGTGATCTTATAGGCTGTAATATGGTGGTGGATAATAACTCGGTCTAAGGTTTAAACGAGAAAACCTCTGTTGCTGAAGAATATAAGCAATAAGATTTTTTTTTCATCAGACATAAATGTGTTTTATTTTTAACAAAAATAACCACCTGAAAAATCCCTTGCATTTTCTTTAAATGGAAGCTTCTGGGAAGGAACTGATGGCTAAAAAAATGTTGCCTTCAGCCATATACTGATTTTAAGTGTCTGGATTCAAACTTCGTTATACAACACCTTGTGGAGAGATGAGGCTAACATAACTTTTCAAAGAAGAAATCTTGATAATTGCCCTTGACAATTAGCAAGAAATAAATTCCTCAGTTTTACTGAAAAAAATGAACAAATCCAAAACAAAGATTCTGAGTAGCTGGAATTTTTCAAAATGACAGCAAGTCACACTTGTTTATTTCTCTGCAAATTAAATGAAAATACTATATCCCTTTTTCTGTTCTTCCACCATTCCTTAAGACTGTATTTTAAGCAGAGAAGAAGACAGGTTAAAAATTTGTAATATTATTTTAAAATACAGATTAACGTTGATATGTGAATAGAAGAATTTTCCCAAGGAGAATTTACTTTCAAAGTTTACTTGTAAAACTGAGATTGGTGTTCATTGGAGCTTGATATTGAAAACCTCCAGAGAAAACCCAGACCCAGCACTGTGGATATGTACGGCAATTTGCAGCAAATTGTTTTTTAAACATGACAAATAAAGTGAATGCCATATGTTTTAAACAATTAATTTTTAATATTTTTTTTTCTATATGAAGAACTCTTTAGAGAGAAAATGCAGCACTTCATATTTCTTTTTCTATCGAGGTGTCTTTATTTCACTAGACTTTAAATAATAAAAAGTAATTAGAGGTTCTTAAGCTTCCCTGCATATTATTTGAATGTTAAATAGCAGTTCATTATTTCATGTGAGTGAATTCTGTGTCTACATTGCACTTTCACTTCCCAACACAAGCAAATGTGAAGCAATAGAAAATCAATGTTTTAGAGGGGTAAGTGGTAAATGAAGCAAACAGACCAATGTTTCTTTTTGACTTTTTTTCTAGAAGCTCTGATCTGTGAGCTAATGCTTTACAGAACCTGAAAGCAACCTCACAATTTATTATAACTTCTTTTAAAACAGCATCTTCCTTTTCTCACAGGGCCCAAATCATAGATTTAGTCTCAGGCAGAAACAGATGTCATCTCTTTCAGATGTAACTGTAACCAAGGTTTTATCAGACCCATTTTAGGTTCTTTATATTGTAAATGAGCTTCTTAATCCATTAGGCTGATTATGCAAAGCATAATACAGGGCCAGCCTTTCAAAGTTCATTTTATAAATGGAATGTGGCTATCTCACTTTTAAAGATTTCTGAAAAACAATTGCCAATTCCACACATTTGGGTGCATCTCTGATGGGAAATGCAAATGGAGTTGATAATGATTTTAGAATGTCGGGAAACTGCATGAGGTTTTTATTAACTTTGATAAGTTATACTATATGCAGATGGGGCAGTCTGCTAGTTCCATCCTTCTTAACCTTGGAGAAAAATAAGCTCTTTGACACAAGACACATGGATGAATCTTTTCTTACCCGTAAAAAATGCAATACATCAAAACAACCCCCCAAAAAACCTCAAACCTCCCCAAAACCCCAACTTCTCTCAGGCTTCCTTTTGTGGTCTTTTCAGATTTTCTTGCTATGAAGACAATTGTCAGGGAAGTGATGGTGACTACTTCCCTGGTGACATAGGGAAGTAGTCCTTCACTATGTCAAATCTTCTGACTAGTATATTTGGAAGAGCTGGAATAAAAAATACTCACACATACATTTATCAGATCAGAAGTACAAATATTTCAGGAATCAAGCGGTATTTTCCAGGGCTGCTGTGCAATTTATGAAGTCATGCAAATAGGACTAATTCAACGACTCAAGGTCAAATGGCACTATTAGTTCATGTGAGATACTGGGATAAAAATACTTCCATTGTTCCCACTAGTGTGTCTGCATGAACAGAGATAACAGCTTGCACAGAGAGATGCCCAAGGGATTACCTATGTGACACCAGGTGATGGGTTTTGTGCTTCTGCAGCAGAGTTAGAATGTACGTTATATAGGTGCTGTATCACACCAAAGAAATGAAGGAAAATATACATTTAAGAAACTTTTTTGCTAACCAATCACAAAATAAAAATATGGGTTCTCTTTTATTCTACCTGGGTACGATTTGGCATAGTTTCACTGAAGTCAAAGGACTGAGCTCAATTTAAAACTACGAATATTGATCACTAGAAAAGACTGTAGCTATGCCATCTAATAATAAATTATTATTCTTTAACAAGCACTTCAGATTCATTATTGAAGTAAAAATCCAGAGCAAAAGCTTTTGGAGCTACAGTTTGAAAATACAGTAGAATATGAAGTATCCAGCAAATATTAAAAGATAATTTTTTTGTCTGTTTCCATTTAACAAAATGATGCATTTAAACAGAAAAATATTTATAAATGCCTACATAAAATAACTTTATTGCTTCATGAAATCACTTTTTGATTAACTAGATAGCACTGCTTAACTTTCTCCTCCTACTACTGCATTTCGAATACATGATACAAAATTAGGTAGAGTAAGATGTTCTATTAAGGTAACACAATTTGAAAAGATCTCATAAAGAAATACACACAGCTAAGTACAGTTTTGTAGTTATTCAGCTACCATTTCTCAGGTTTTGTTTCTAGCCAGCTAACATAACAGTAATAAAAAAATTTCCATGGAAGTGCACTGTTTAAATAAATAGCAAGAAAGGAAACTGCAGTTATGAAACACACTTTTTCCTGAAAACACTGATCTGTGGCCATGGATTTATGGTACCAGGTCTTAAAAAGATCACCGAGACCATAAGTAAAGAATTGATAACATTAACTGTATTGCTTTTATGTATTCTTCTTGTAAGAACAAATATGAACATTTTGTATAACACTGGCATACAAAATCTGAAAGTTAAATGGAGAAAAAATATCTGAAAATCAATGTCAAAAATAAGAGTATGAAATAATGATTTAAAGTATTCGAAGAAAGAAAAATATTAATCTAGATGGTTATTGCCAACCAGGAATAACTTCCAATCTCTAAATTATAGACACATTAAAAAGCCCCAACCAACCAACATTTTACATTTCAAATATATTAGAAAACTACTTTTCTAAAGGCCAACAACTACAGAGTCATGACAGCGAGTTCTATGAATGCATTTCACATGTTTCTATACTCATGTATATGTTTTTATAGATATAACATATATCTGTAATAATCAGATTCAAAGGAATTTCGTTTGTGAGGAAATTGACACTGCACAACAAATAAAGCAAGCCCTGCATTTTCTTTAGTATATCTATGAACACTTTTGTTTAGCAGAAGTGCAACACATTGACCTGAAACAACGATTCGTACCTCAAGGTGATATCTCTGCTAGGGTAATGAAAGTAAAAATCAAATTTTTTACCTTAATAAAGTCTACTAAAATATATTTTTAAATTAGAATAAATTTAAGCTAGGATCGTCTACAACCAAATTTTAAAAAAAGGACAACATTACTCACTTGGCTGGGCGGAATTGTGTGTATTTGAATGTAAAGGGGGTTAGATAAAAATAGTGGAAAGGGGGGGGGGGAATGACACATTGTTACTGTATAGAATCTATTATAGTTTGGAACTGTTAAGTTTTCCATTATCTATCTTTTACTCTCTCCCAAGCTAAAAATAATAAATACTTTGAGAAATTCAGGATATTCTTTAAATTTTGCCTTGATCATTTTCATGAAAAGAAGAGTCAGGTCATACATTTGAATTAGAAGGGATACAATCAGAGAAATTTTGGGAGATCTCACATCTTACCAAAACCAGATCATGTTATTTTTTCCAGTCACATATACAATCATACCTTATCCCAGAATGAACAGTAGTATTGCCCACTTGTTTGTATCATTTTCTTATGTTTTGTTCCATGCTTTTGATCTGCATGTAAAGAAGATTGAGGATCTAATAATCTGGGCCACAGAAGAGCTGACAGCTTTGTAAGTCATATAGTAATAATTACTCCTACAAAGTAGAAATGTCTTACTATTATTATTGATGTTATTTTTAGCTTATTATTCATCATTATTGCTATTTATGTGGTTATTTTTAATTCAAATTTTTTCAGAATCCATCTATGCTTAGCCATTATTTGTTGCCTTTTAAATCTATCAGACCTGGCTGTTACGATGTAGAATTATGCAGGTATTATGTGATTTTGTTTGTGCTTATAGGCTTGGACTTGACTGATAGTCTGGGCTCCTGAAGAGAAAGAGTTTGGCTCTGTTATCCATAAAAGGTGCCTTTCTTTCCTTCTTCCCTTCCATCACTCGTTTTACAGCTCAGGCTGATATGACAGACTGACAGATGAAACTGCAAACATGTCCGTAGTCCCTCCTACTGCACTTTAAAAACATGGGGAAAAGAGAAACCTCTAAGGACTATGAGGTCATAGGGTTATTTTAAGTTTTTATTGTCTTGTACTGTGGAAATCAGGTTCTGTTGATTCAACTTTTATTACACAGTTACTCTGTGTAGAAACTTCCAGTCCTACATTCCCAGGACAGGCAGCAAAAACCAATACAGTTAAAAATGGGCTGACAGATTAAAAGAAAGTAATAACCACTTTTTCACCCAATTCTAATTCTGCTACTGAATGTAAGCAAGAGTAGACAGCATGAGGGTTTCTTGGGTGAAACAATGTTATGCCTTTGTGATCAACTACCTCTTTTTGCAATGTCTCCTGCAATATAAGGGATTAAGAGCTTCCAAATTAATTCTCTCCCAAATGGGAAATAAAACAGAGCAACATACTCAAAAGTGTCCCTCGTACTGCTTTTTAAATTTAATTTGTATCCACTGCATTCCTTGGCTGAAAGACCTTCAGAGCTTTCTGAATATATTTATTTAGTTTTTTGTTTGTGTGTGGGTTGTTGTTTGTGGGGTTTTTTTCCCCAAAAGACCTCTTCAGCAGCCTCAGATGCATGATTAGTGCAAGATCAGGCAGTCCCTACATCTTTCTTTATTTCTTTCCCCTCATGAAGCTTCTGCTTCTTTCCAGGCCATTTTGATCAGTGCTGAGTTTATTATTTGCAAGTGCAAGAGGATGTGAATGACTGGCTAGGCCTCCTAACTTTCCTGTTTTTTGGGTTAGTTTGCTAACCTTCAAGCTAGATGACCTTCATATTTTGTCTAGAAGAAAAGTTTTTGAGATGGGATACAGGAAATATATACACACCCAGCCCTTGATTACCCTTCCTATTGCTAGCTCTGAGTCTTTTAACTCTATGTTAAAGACAATTTTTCTTTGTAATAGTGCCTATATTCCTAGTGAAGTGATTCAGTCCTATCATATATATTCCTGAGGTCGTAGATGTCTGGAAATTTATGACAGCAGAAAATTTGATTGACTAACCGCCTCCAACTAGGAAAGAACTTAGTTTCAAGCCTATGCATTATTGACCATTTGTGTCACTGCCTATTTTTTCAATGGGGAAGCTGTAGAAGCAACTCCATTTATTTAACCATTGTGCAATCTGATTTTCTCAGACAAATTATTTTTGTCTGTATAGCACCAAGCTCCTCTCGTTATCAAACAATGAGCTTTTTTAACAGTGGTTAAAAAGGTATTTTGGAAAGTTGGGTTTTGAAGGGCAAGACATTTCCGTCAAATATGCCAGTTTAATGAAGCTTCCAACAACCCCATGACACAGCTTCATGTGTCTGTTTTTGCAAACAGACACCTCAACCACCCTGTTACTAACAGGGCCAATGGAGGTGGTCCTTGACCTCACTGTCTGTTTGAGCCCACAACATTTGAAAATTTTGGAGGCAATGTCCGTAGCTGGTTTGAGAGATGTACAGATCAGGAGCCAATGTAACAGGTGGTATGGCCAAGTTTTAACATTGATATTGCTCTCCAATTTGTGTGGCACTCCATTACTATTCTGTAATATATTTTTTGGATTCAAGCATACTCTTTTGAATGCCCCAAGGCATGCAATGTGGATTAATGCTGTAAAAACCCAGACCTACTCTACTCCGGGGGCTGCAGTGCTGCTAGCATTATGTCATACAGCAAAAAAATCTAAAAATTAACTCTCCCTGCCCCATTATCTTGGGTCACTACTTGTGTTCTAGGAGTAATCCAGAGGCAAGAGTTGGGTAGCCTGAATGCAGTCAGCATATGACCCTGCAGACTCAGGGCTATGAAACATTTCCTGACTCTTCATGTTTAGAGATCCTTATATGAATGCAATAAGTCATAGCTTATTTAGCTATGGACATAGCTAAATATATAGACATAGTCAGAGCTTAGTGTCTCAGATCTGAGCTCTAAGGCAGGACATGGCTGCTTTCAGGCTTTTCAACCTCTCCATCTGTCTTGGTTTGAAAGATAGGTGTGTACTAAGGAAGGCAGGATCCTCCCTTGGAATGGAAAAGGTAGCCCCCTTCCCTCTGAATTATTATAATTTTGAAATTAAAGAGCTTTCAGGCAAAGATATGAGAAACAATTATAACACCTCTTTACTAATATATATATAACAAGGCAAACAAACAACAATAACTGTGTCAGTACCACCAAACAGGACCAGAGCCCAGTGACCCCTCCCGGCCCCAGGCCCGTTCCCGTCGGTGCGGTGCCGCTCACGGCCGGCAGGGGCGCTGGCGGCTCCCGGTGCGCGGGGCGGGGGGCCGGTGGTTCCCCC
>VZRQ01000032.1:3428-16654 GCA_013397975.1 Machaerirhynchus nigripectus | reverse complement strand
GGAGCGGGAGGGGAAGGAAGCCTGCCGGTCTCCAGAAGCCGCACCGTGTGGTATCAGCTGCCTGTTGTTTAAAGCTGATCCCGGATGCCCTCTGGAGCCGGGAAGGCTTTTCCCAGTGGCTTTTTACCCTCTCCAGGGAAGGGGGCCCAGCCTGGCCCAGGCAAGCAACACCACCCCTCCAAGGGAGGTTGGGTTAAAGGAAAAAAAAATCTCCTGTGCTTGCATGGGCTTTGTATACGCAAAACTGCAAAAAGCATAATTGGCTTGGGAACTTGTCAATCAACTCAGATTCAACCTATTACAATTGGATAATAACAAGGCATATTTCACTGTGTACTTATAATATTATTCATTACTCTTCACTGACCACATCTATATTTCTATATATTATGGGTTGTCTATATACTCCTAAGTGGTGCCACCTAGAATCCTTACAGCATGTGCCATAGCATCATTTCCATCCCAGTGCTTCCCCCTTTTTCCATTAACTCAAAATGCAAATATTTCCCAATATTTCTTTGAGTCAAAAAGATTTATGCAAGACTTCAGCACTGGTGACTAAACAAAGTACTGCAGATGTTCAAACTTCCACTGTAAATTTTTCAACTCAATTAGATAAACATGGGCTCTATCATCTTGCTTGCACATTATGCTGTCACACTTCTACAGTGTTCGTCGTGCTGCCCTTTTCAGCAATTTGTCTGCACAGGCCACTGTGGAGACTGTAGGCAAATGTTCATTTGGAGAACCACACAGACCATCTGCAAGGTTTAAATCATAACACATCAGGGATTAGAAACACACAACACAAGGGGACAAGGGGACAACAAACAAGCAAGCAAAAATATCAGCTATTATTGATGAGTAGTTACTCCTGACCGGGTGTTGGCAGTAGGTACCAAGCCATACGAGGGGCATTGCTGGGACCCGGCCCTGATGGCTGGGAGGGAGCTGGGTGGGAGCAGGCTTCCTCCTGGCTCAGGGATGCTCAAGCTCAGACCTTGGTCATGTCCAGCACTGCATGCCAGCCTCAGTGTCACAGGGCTGTAGCCTGAGGGTAAGCACCTCACTTTATCCAGAAGAAATAACAAAGTCATGAAAGAATGAGCATCCCTAATGAAATGCATTGGACTTTTAAAATTCTTTGTGTAGCATAACATTTCTTAGCATTTGTCAGCTAAGATGCTAACGTCCCAAAAAAATAGAGTAAATTTACCAAAGTCCAGGAAACAGAAGATAAAGGCTTTTTCCTCCCTTTATTCGCATTCATGTTAATAAATGTTTTTTCCTTGCATTAAACATATAGTTTTAGATGTCACAAAGTCCACCCCTCCTTGTTTTGAGGGAATGATAACTATATTCAGGGTTGTTTTAATCTAGTTTATAATACTTCAGACAGATTCTGAAGTCCTCCTAGCCAGTCTAACACAGTGTTTCATTTTCCTTAGCTTTTTTTTTGCTTTTCTGGCTTTCTATTCAGAATATTAACACACTAAGCAGTCTAGGATATGAATATCCTAAATTCTCCACATGTCCCACCATGTTTTCATCAAATGGAGCTTTTAATTTTTGTTTCCTACCCCAACACAAATCCTCCACTTTCCTTGATCTTATCCGCCATAAATGGTTTTTACAATTTTGCTCTTGCGGTATTTATTTAGCTTGGCTAAACCAAGTCCTTCAGCTGTTCCGCACTAATCACTCATGATAAGTCTCCTAGTGTTATTCTCATTCACTTTTTCTAGAAGGTGCTTACACTATACAGAAATCTCTGCCCCCAAATGGATGCATTACTCAAGATTGACACAGATAACAAGAGATAATGACCCAAAGTAGAGAGGAATTTTAATTTTTTAAAAATATTTTACACATTTCTCCTGAGAATTGGTCAACCAGCTCTAGGCTGTAAGAATATACCCATTTGATTTTTGGTTTCACAATTATTTATTTTTGCCTGAATTTAGAGAAGAAGAAACCTTTACTTTTTTAATGTAGTTTTTTTGTATTTTTGATTTGTATACTGCATAAAACTTGAGGAAACCATATATTAGCCATGTAGATTAGATATTACATCACAAGAGATGTCCCAGAACGTAATCTGGCATTTCAAATGCTCTATGTATGGAAGTGGGGAGTTACGGCCCCTGCAGAAACTTTCTGAAGAAAGTCTCAGAGCCTATGTCTATTCTGAGAGATTTAAGAGTGCAGATATGTCAGAGTATTTGAAATTCCACAAGAAAAGACAAAATGCACAAATAGTATAATAAAACACTATAACTAGGGAAAAAAAAGGAAAATAAAAATCCAAACCAAACAAAAAAACCCCAACAACCCAACCCTCAACCCTTTAAAAAGTTATTTTCTTCTCATCAAAAAGTAGCAATAGTAATTTAGTACCAACCTGAACCAGACTATGAAGGGTTTAATGACAGAGGAATACAAAATATCTTCGAAGCATGTGATTTTTTACTTACTCTAGATTCTTTCATCTCCGCATTCAGATGAGACTATGACTTCATGTGTCTGTTGAGCAGGGATGGATGCACCAGTTACACCAGTAAGTACTTATACAACAAAGGATAGTGCAATATGGCACAGGACAGGCTGCAATACAAAACTGTAGTCAGAGTCACTCAGAAACCCTAATGTGTGCATAACCATGCATTACTTTTGTAATTTTCAGAGATATCTTTTTCACTGGTACACTGCAATTATTCAGGGTAAGCACACTTTCTGTAATTTTTTTTTTTAATCTATCAAGGAAATCTACAGACATATTGTTTAACACATGACACAGAACATGGATTTCTCCCAAAAAGCATCCGAAAAAATGGTTCTATATGCTCAGTTGGTTTGAGTATAATGTTGACTGGAGAAACAGATACTCTTATCTGCAGAATTTGAAATATACCTTGATGTCCTGACTTTTCTCACATTTGAAGAACCATTTTTTTTCCTCTTTATTTCTCTCCTGTCACCCATAACTTGAAGTATGATCTTTATTAGCGAATTGGTGTTTAGAATGTACCACTGGTATCAGCAAAAATTGAAAATTCCTCATCTTCAGCTGTTGAGCTTTAGCCAGTTTGTTTGCCCAAATGCTGCATAGCAGAATCATGAGTCAGTAACCCATGGTCTCTAAACAGGAATCATTTGGGAGGTAGACACGAGTTCTCGCTGATATTTCAAAGGCATTGCTGACTAGAAGTGACTGAATTTTTTTCCAACATACTAATTATTCAGCATCCATATCATTCTGGTTTTCATCAGTGTACGTGCTTACTAAATTTTTGTCACTCTTCAGTCAACTCATTTATAGAAGAATAGTCAATCAATAAGTCTTTCAGTGATTAATAATTAAAATTACCTGTAAGCGTCTTCAAAAAGTAACATACCTGCATGTTCAGTGACTGTTAGAGTGTCCTGTTAGACTGTTTATAACAACTTCAAATCTTTGATTACTTCATTTGAATGAAAACCCCAAAATGTCAAGAATAGGTGTTCAGCAGATCTTCCAGAAGTCCCTAATAATATAGATTAAATGCATATAGTAAGCTTCTAAACCAAAACCAGGGGTATCACTATAAAAACAGAAGTCCTAGCTGTGGAGAGCCCACAAACACAGCTTGCGGGAATCACTGCAGCAGAATGGAGAGTGAACTGTGACACGTGGATTCACTGTACTTACAGTTTGCTGCACAAAGTTCCAGGGAGGGAGAACCTAGTCTGTATCTGGTAAAATGTATTTCTAAGTACACAGTGGCCTAAAGATAGCTTCAAATTGTTTAGAGAAAACACACATGCACACGTACACTCCTCTAGGACTTGGCATTTGTGAGAGTGTAGGGAAAAAGAGGATTTTTTTTAGTCTTACAGAACCCGGCTTTGTGTTTCCCTTGCGCATCTGACAGCAAAAATTAGAAAATCAGATGAAACATGGAAGAAGGAAATTATTTTGGCAAGGTGACCCCTTTCATCATGAAGGAAAAAGGGACAAGAGCACATTCAATTGCTCTCACTGACAAGAGGATTAAATACCCAGCCGGAAGAAGCAAGGGCAAAAATTGCTGCCTGACCTAAGGAATCATCTGCCAATGTGTTGATTCCTGACGGAACTGCATAGCAGTAGGGAGAAAGCAAGTTTCTAACTGTGACCAGACCTATCACCTTGCATTTCTAGATTAACACCTGGGAAAGGATTTGGAAACAATTCACCTGGTGTGTACAGATAAGGAGTTTGTCCTTAGAAAAAAAGAAAATGCAACCATATCTAGAATAAGGTACTGAACTAAGTCTGGTTGTTTTTTCCTGCTGAAGATACCATTTACTGGGTTAAAGGAATCTTAAAGATCCTTATACTGTTTTTAAGAATGCTTTGGTTATATACTTAAATAGGAAAATACGGCTCCTCTGCCCTTGCAACAAGATGTGCAGATCACCTCCCTAAAAAATTTAACTGTACTGATGTGTGTGCTCAACTATCTCCACATCATGGTCCAAATACTCTGATACTTAGTGTAAATTCCTCTGGCATTACCAAAGGTAACTGTCAGGCACTACAAAGCCAATTTCAGACAGCAAGAAAATTTCGAGTGATGAACTCCAGACCTGAAACTGGACAAAGCTGGTTTTAAGGGTAATCATCTAAATTCAGAGATGATGAATGACCCAAGATACTGATAATTTATTGCAACACCCACACACACCCCTTCCTCCTCAATCAGGATGAAACTTCTGGCCTCAGGAACCAAAGCAGGGGAAGAGTGGACACCATCCCAGGAAAGAGACAGAAACCTAAAGGTATGTATATAACAAGTATAACCATACTATTATTATTGAGACTTTTCCTGTATAAAAGCATTCTAACTGTAGAATTCTTTCTTTTCCAGTAACAATTAGACAATTAGATCTAGACCAGTAATGATTAGAATTTTAAGACTTCAATTATAGTGACATTACATTCTTGACTTTATGTATATACCTATATCATAAATACATGTAAGATATATTTCTTATACATATATGTAAAATATGTGCTTCCTATTTGCTCATCATCAAGACATTGACTGCAACACCATAGGATAAGGGTAGAATTTGGTGGGTTTTGCAGGAACATAAATCCTTAGACTGTAAAGAGGGTTTTCTAAGGAAAGTAGCTTATTTACCAAAAACATACAAGTGTTTTCCTGTTAACATGAAATGTGGGCAACCTACTAAAATCAGTCATTGCTAACCCTCTGGGTAGTGGCTCAGGTGACTCAGATCTTTTGTTCTGAGCACTCCTCAGGAGTGTCCAGACATATTGTCTCCAACTTTTAAAAGGTATTATAAAATATGCAAGTGTGAATCATGCCATATCATTTCCTCTCATATATACTAACAAAAGGAGTCCTCGAGCTCTCATTTTGACAGGTATTACAGAAGAGTTCTTGCCACACAAAGAAGCAACAGCAGCAGCTGGAGGATGGTGGTTTGATCAGATTGACGCTAAACACAGGAGGCCAAAACCAATTTTTATTTCAGGCTGAGGCAGGAAATCTTCTATCCCGATCACCTAGTAATAAGGAGCTAGATTACATGAAGACTTTTATTACTTTGGATGTGCTTTGTTTCGTAACTTCAAGCAGATCATTTCACACCCTTGATACTCTGTTCCTCTCCTATTTACTTAAATATTTTGTTCACTGCAATTATAGGTTTTTAAGGCCACGACTGCCTCTCATTATTTGCATTTAATGCTAGTAAAGTATAAAGTTAATAGGTTCCTAATCTGGATCAAGGTATCTTGCTGTGGCCATGGTACACAATGACAGCAAGGTTTCTGTGAGGAGGCAAGAAGGTTTTCAGTGAATAAAAGAAATATACTGTTACTTTTTTTTGCTAAGGAAGAATTGCCAAGTACCAGTAACACATAGGCAGCTATTGTTTAATATTTAATATTTCTACAGGCAGAAGTACCAGCTCAAATACATATAATGCATTTAAGTTGCTGATCTGGGGTGATGCTGATAGTTTATAACTATTATATCTTCGGATCAAGAAGAGCAGTTTCAGATCAAGTTTAACACAGCTTTACCTAGTGACACTGAGCAAGTGCTGGATTGCTTGCTCTGACTGTGTCACTTGTAATGAGTGACTTTAATATCTATGCTAATAAAGCTTGCTGCATCTCCTGTGCAAGCTTGACACAAGCCCCAGTGGCAAAGAAGGAACAGGTATCTAAATTAAACTGAAAACCTCTTGATTGAAAATGAAGGGAATTATATTAACCAGTCACCTGTGGGTACATGTTATATCCTACTCTGTGCTGAGTTTGCTGGTATGAGTGTCTGGCATACTAATGTATGTCAAGCTTTGACAAAGCAGATAAGGAGCATCTCCATCACTGAGAGGAGACAGACTGGCACTCCATCTTAGCAGTTCACTAAAATCTTTCTTTTGCTACTGGCAATTTCCTTTGCTGCAGACATTTTGTCTGACATGGGATGGGGCTTGTCCTATTGTTTCCTACAAGCAGCACTAAAGTTTATGACAGATATAATCCTGGGATAACCTATGAAATTAGTTCCAAACAAAGGCAGAGTACAGTACTGAAGGGGCTTAGAGGTGGCTTGAACTAGGCAAACCCAGGTTTTACTAAATCAGAAGGCTTTGTTTACGTAGAGGTATGTAATTGGGTTATAATTCTGTAAGAATTATATACCAATGTCTTATATCTTCATAGTGCTATAATTGGGTTTTTTGAGAGTGCCCAGAAGCCTTCATTACAGAGTAGGATAAAAGCATTGTTTTAGTTGTAAAATATAGCATAATAAGGTCAGAACATCCAGGTGGCCCAGGAGACAAGACACGCAGAAGGCTGAATACTCTAATTCTCTTTTCCAGCCACAGAATTCATCCTCTGCCTGATATTTTTCCTGCCGTAATTTTATATTTGTAAACAAGAACTGAATTTATTTCCCAATACAGTGCTATAAGACCACAGAATAAAGTAATGATGGAATGGATTGGGCCACATACCATACCCCAAACTTTTCACAAGTTGAAGCTGACCAGCGACATTTTGTGCTGAGCAGACCTGTTCCTGGAATAGAGGTCACAACAGAGTGAAGCAGTTCAAACAGACGTACCAGGTGGTGCAGACCTAATTTTTACTCTTCAGGTTTTCTTCACTTAAGTAGGATTAGTTGGGCTTCAAGTGAGTATAGAAATTACAGCCAAGAAGGGCAATGATTTGGAATGCTGCTGCATTGTAGGGCAGATCAGTGCCAAGATGGGTGAGAGGGATGGAAAAGGAAGACACTAGCATCTACTCCAAACAGACGTAGCAAAAGGTCCTCAGACAAAGGAAATCTAGTACATGTTCAAACTCTTATCAGTAGTTTGAAGAAAATGAGTCTCTGAACTATTGCATACAAAGAAATATTAATTTCTATCTCTTTCTCTATGGTTATTTAGTCAGAAACTCTAAAGAGAACAAGGAAAATCTTGCTCAATTATAAAGTGGTGATGCATTGCATTCTTTTGGAACTTTAGTCCTGTGCTACCTTTATCATATCTTTTGTAGTATACCTTCCACAGTATCACACTGCACATTCATTTTCTTTAGGAACATTGCTGAATTTCAAAAAAATTAAAAGGAAAAGAGTAAGGGAAGATTTATTATTCACCCAGGGATTGTTCTTGAAACATTCTGATCCTTCAAAGCAGGACATTTTAGTGTTTATTATAATATAGTAGGCAGTTTAATTTTTATAAATTGAAATCTATAAACTATTATAAGTGGCAACATCAATTAATCGTGGAATTATTTCATAAATCTTGGCTCGCCTTGAATTCAGATTGTTTATGAAACCCCACAGAAAATCTTACCAGAAAGGAGAAAGTCATAGGAAATTAATTAAGCTGAAAGTATAGAATAAAAAAGAACACAAAGATTTCTCACGAAGAAACCAACATCCAATGCAAATTGTTAATGTACAGTTAATAGATGACTTATCATAGGTACATTCTTTATTAAACTTCCAACTTATGATTTTGGTTTTTTCTGACAAATTGATGTTGAGACTTGCTTCTGAACAGCACCCCCAGGTGAAAGTCATTTTTTAAGTACTTTGAAGTGTTCTAAGTTGACATAAACTGTTTGCAGTGTATTATGATAGAGATGTGCTTCAGTATCAAAATAGATTTTTAGATGAGAATCAAGTTTGGAAATTATCTTTGTCCTGTGTCTACCTCTCTACATTTTTGTCAGAACAAAAACTTTCAAGTTTTGCCTCTGTGCTACAAAAAGTGATTGCAATTCTTGAACAATCATTTTCATATTTATTTAATTTCCTTATTTTCTAGGCTTCCTGAAGTTTGTGTTGCCCTGCTCATTAACACAGAATCACAGAATCATTGAGATTGAAAAAGACCTCCAAGGTCATCAAGTCCAACCTGTCACTGATCCCCACCTTGTCAACCAGACCAGAGCACTGAGTGCCACATCCAGGCATTCCTTGGACACCTCCAGGGATGGGGACTCCACCACCTCCCTGCACAGCCCTTTCCAATTCCTGACCACCCTTTTCATGAAGAAAATCTTCCTGATGTCCAAGCCGACACGAAGCAGAGTGACACCCCCAGCCAGCTTTCAATGTAATTTTTCTGAAGAAGATATCTAAAAAGTTTTCTTTTCAATAGATACTAGTTCTGCAATCAAATGCAAGCCCATGCATTTGTTGTTAGACCAAGTGCCCATTTGAATTAGGGTGTCTGCCAGGATATTGCATAGGGTTAAGCTGGAAATTAATGCAAGGCAAGTTCAGGTAGAGATTTAAAGAGCCTGAGCTCTGGAAATAGTCTGTTTCCTTGCTTAGCTCTGACTTGACTGAAACCCCTCATTATTTCCCTTAGAATAAGGCTATATCCATGGGTTATCTCACCCCATGGTAATTAAGTCCACATGGTTCTCAGTCAGTCTTTTTATCTGACATATATGTAAGAGAAAACAAGAATCTTCAGACACAATTTAGCCCACAAACAAAATGTGATATTGAGTTGACATTAATGGTTAGATAAAATCTTGATATTCTTTGTCAAAGTCTGATTAATTTTTATTCATATTTTTCCTAACATTATGAACAAAACACTTCTCCAAAGTCTTCTGAACTTATCTTCATATATAGTCTGAGCATACTAACTTGTGAAAAGGCTTAAAAACATATTTTGTAACTCATTAAATTATATTAAATTAGTAATCCCAGGGTTCAGAATAAGGAAACTGAGTAGAGAGGACTGCCTAGCTGAAAAGCAGCAAAAGCAGGCACACTTGTATAACGCCTGTTTTTGTAATAAATTTTTCTTCTGAACTCTGTTGTTTGTGTGGTGAAAATCTTGGTTTAGGGCATGGGGGAAATGAAAGCAATAGTACAAACTCAGGAGGAAATTCTCTTTAATACAGCACATAATAGAATATCAGTATTTCTTGTACCTTGTCTCTCTTTCTTTGAGTATTTAGAGGTATTAACAACCACCCAGCCCATCACATTTACAATAGTACACTTTGCTGCAATGATTGAATTTTTCTCTATTTTCCTGTCTTGGCAATCTATTTCAGGATGCATTTGTGTCTGTTTCACACTGCAAATATCACATTTATCACATTTAGCATCACAATGGAAAACAGTTAAGTCCTGGGAAGATACCAAACACAGGTCAGGAGTACTAGACAAAATAGGAAAGCCAGATTTAATATTGTCTAGTGGTTTGCAAGTGTTTACAGAATCTACCCAATTTTCTGGCCCCATGTCAGCTGCTCTCATGATCAGAAGGACTTACTGGAACACAGCAGAATATGCTGGATGAATATTTGTTTTTCAGCATAGGAGAGGGACACCTGTTTCGAAGGGACACTGAGGACTGGATGTAGGATGTGTTCCAACAAATCATTCTTGACGGCTTAGCTGTATTTAGCCTCAGTAATAACGAAAGATGGTCAATCGTATCTGAAAAGCTCTTGACATTAAGGTCATAGATGAGATTTTGATTCTATTCTTGTTTCTGTTGATTATTTGACACTGTAAGATAGTAATTTCAGAAATAATTGTCTGAGTGATGTATCTCATGAAACCTCTTTTTTTTTTCCTCTTTTCTTGATGGAAAATTGAGTTGTAGTGTATTTAGTACTGGTTTTTATTACAACATAACCACATTAAAAATTCAATTAGTTACAAATATAAAAGATATAAACCAAATATTACAGTAACTCCAAAATGTGGAGATAAAACGTGCTTAAAAACTTCCGAATTATGAACATTTCATATAAAAATGCCTTCAATGTGAGGCTTTATCTATATCACGATGACCAATATGGGCCACTAGCCCTGAAAGGAGTGTAAGAAGATTCCATGTGTTCTGGAAGGGCTCACACCATGTGGCTGTAAGCAGTCTCAGTGCACTTCGCATTGATAATGAAATGAAGCTTTTTTTGCTCTCGTAACTATTGCCTATGTGTTATAAGTTTTGAGTTGTATCCTTACTCATTAGGATATATTCATCTGTTAGGAGGAGTTTAAAGAAAGGGATAGGCAAAGATAGGCTAGTCTCTTATACATGTGAATCATAGGTCCAAAACGTGTTTATATGAGGAAAAAAAAAATGAGATGAAAGAAATAGAACTTCATGTTAAAACAGAGGCAGCCTGCTTGTACTAATTTTCCAGTCTTCCAGAGACACAAAGGCACAGGAAGGCACAAATTCATGAATAAGTTGCATCCAAAAGAAACTAGAACTTAATTGTCTAACAACGATAAAGCTTAGTTTTAGGGATATTCCATAGTTGGGATGATCTGTTTTGCCATGTTTGACAGATGATGCAAAGAAACTGCAGCAGAGAGTTGCAGGTGTTTCATTTGTAGCAATGAGATCACTACTACAGTCCTCACTGAATAATCCACTTTTTTAAAAAAACTCAAAATACTCTTGTTTTAAGAGTATTTTACAAAACACTTCCTACAAGGATTATTCTTATCTGAATAAATAGCTTACTATTACACATCAATTAACATCTTCAAGCATCAGTTATCAAGTGTCCCATTAGTGGACAAATGTTTTTTTTATTTACCATTTTACTGCCCATAAGTTTAAAGAACTCCTTAAACTTTCTTGAACTGTCTGAGGGAATTCATACTGAATAGGGTTTTTTTAAACTCCACTAGTTAAATATTTAATTTTCTCTGATTTTATAGATCACTGTATCCTCAGCAGATTGTTTAAAAATTTGTTAAGGCCTTCTGTTTTTTACGGAAGTCTCTATGACTTAATCAAAATGGTATCTGTTGCCCTTACCTGCACTTGGAATTACATCTCATTTAGTAATTTTTCCAAATGTTTCTTGACATTTTTTACTTGGGAGAGAAGCAGGTTTTGTGTTGAAGCTTTTTTTCATAGATATTCAAGAAAAATAAATTTTGCATTCAAAAAATAGCCATTTATATTCCCAAAGAATTGGGTACATCAGCCAAAAAAGTGCATTCTTTTGTCTTGGTACTTACTGTGTTTCCTCTGTTTAAATAGCTAACACAACTGAATTCCATTCAACATGGTGTAAGCTAAAGTGGGTTGAGTAACAGGTGTTTTAAAGACCTATGGTGATGCCAGCAGTCTCACCACAGTAAATCGACAGAGAGAAGGACAGCAAAGACTTATTGGAGGTGTTTTTAATTTCTCTTTTTAAAGGAACGGTGTTTTTGCCATTTAACTGCCAAGAAATGCAACATATCCCTCCTGTAAATACAGGTTATTTGGAGTAGTTATTACCTGTGTTCCTGCTGAGTAACTGCATTAGGATGTTTGTGTGCTTGCTTGTTTTAAGTTACACACCTGGAATTTCACTTTTTGTAGCTGCAGACATAGTATTATCTCCTGACTGTGCCTGTGTTGGCTTTAATTGTGTTGGGATCTGGAGCCAGCCCTGTGTGATGTATCATAAACAAGGCGCATTCAGGTTTTTTTTTTCCTGAGCTTTGCAACACCCTATTCCTTGTTCTGTGCTTCCATAGAAGCATCGGAATTGCACCCATCTGTGTTGTAATGAATGACAACAAATATAATCTTGAGAATCATAGTACATCTTCTTTCAGAGCTGATCTATCCTTCATACACAACTCTTTTAAGCCACTAATCTTTGGTAGTTAAGGGACCAACCTTTTTCATGGGGTTTCCATAGTTTATTAGCACTGTTCAGAGGATGCTTTTCTACTGGCTAAGTGCTTGGCAAGTGTTTTAATATCACAGGCATCTGTTCATCTGAATTTTTTTTTCATATTTTGTCCTTCTGTGAAATGGTGCAAGGGAAACTGTTACAGGAATTTCACTTCTTGGATTCTGTATTACTTTCACATCAGATCTTGGTAATTGTGTGGTCTTGCACTGCAGACTTCTCAGTACAGAAGGCATCAGGTTGTCAGAAATGTTGTCTAAGGCCAGTGATCTGCTCTAACTTGTACTTGGTGTCCAACCAAGATGTATACTATATATTCATGAGACTTCTGTAAGTGGCAAGTAATACTTTTTTTTCTCTCTGTTTAATTTTATTTCACTACTATTATTGATATTGAGCTCAGCTGGCCTCTTTCCTTCAACAACTCTTGTGCTGCTTTATTGTAATTTTATTTTAAAGTGACAGTTCCCGTTGAGGGGGAACATATTTTCTTTCTTCTTCTTTTTCAGCTCTTCAGCAACATCACATAATTTGGCTAATCTCAGTACTGATCTTGATTAAACCACACCTGTCATGAATGCTAATGCTTTTTTGAGAAAAGGCTTTGAATTTTTTGGATTTTCACTTCATTCAGGACAAATCCTGATGCTTCCTGGTTTCAGTAGGTGATCAGTGGGACTTGCTCAACACAAACTTCCAGTCTGTTTTGAATCAGTTTCTGTCTCTGCTGCTGGTGGATAGCTGTGACGGTGGTCAGCCGCCTGGACTGAGGGTCACCCCAAAACCCAGAAACAGGTGCATGGGGCAGACCTGGCCACCGCCCCAGACTCCCTCGTTTAGAGAGACCTATTCCTCTTTGCCCAAGGAGGCATGGGCTCTCTGATGCTTACATGAGAGATGTTTTGCTTTGTAACCAGTCCCTGTACCTTTGATGCACCCCAACCTCCACTCCCAGCTGATGCATATGCGATACCGGTCTGGAAGGTTCTGTGTTCCTCGGTAGATGGTTGGTTGCGGTTAT
>VZRQ01000030.1:134976-183702 GCA_013397975.1 Machaerirhynchus nigripectus | reverse complement strand
GGGCTCGTCCTCCCGCGGCTCTGTCCGCGCTGTCCCCGAGGGTCTCAGTGCCGGGGGGAGGCTGGGTCCATCGCTGAGGGGTTTGGGTGCTTCCCAGGGCTGTGTCCCAGCCCACTGAGAGCCCTAAGCCCTGCGCCCCAGCCCTGGGCGCGCAGGGGTGGAAGCACCGAGTTACGGTGCCGGTGCCCGTGTGCCGCCGTGGGCAGGGACACGGGGGGTCGATGCCCTGCGCGGCCACCGAGCCTCCCTCCACCCCAGCAGAGAGCTGTGGATGCTGCAGCCCTCAGACGCTCTGGATTCAGGCCTGTTTGTTGCTGCAAGGGCTTGGGACCAGCTTCATCCTCAGCCAGGATGGGGTTAAGAGCGGAATGTGGCTCTTTCCTCGTCCGCAGGACTCTTGGCAGCCCTCTGGACACAGAGCATGTGTCCCGCATCCAGGGACAGTGGAATGAGCAGCATCTCATGTCAAATGAGCTGTTGTTGATGGGTCTGTGTTGTGCTCCTGCCAGTCATTCAAGCAGGGAAGAGCACGGTCCAGCCCTGGTTTGTTTCCTGGTCTTTGAAAAGGAACAGCTTGGAGATGGCACTGGCGCACAATGGGACCTCAGTCGAGGAGAACTAAACCATAATTTCTCACGAAGTTATGTAACAGGCAGAGGGTATAAAACGCTCTCTCTGTTCCGTGGGGGCAGAGTTCCTTAGGTGCACAGTTCTGTGGGTGGCACAGGAGGGGATGAGTGACCTTAACCCCGGCTGAGGAGCCCCGGGGACTGGGGCAGGTGTTTTTTGTGGGCGGCGTGGAGCCGCCCCTCGGCGCGGTTTGGGGCAGGTACGAGCTTGGAGGAGCACAGGGTTCACAGCCAGGATTCCACAGCCCTGGCGGAGGTGGCACTCGGGAGGTGCAGACTGGCTGTGGTGGCTGGCAGCACCCCAAAGGGGAGTAAGGGGACACGGAGGTGTGGCTGCAGCGGGGCTCGGTGAGGCTCCGGACCTGCCTGGCTCAGGCCTGAGCCTGCCCGGTGCCTGCGGCACGGCCTGGCCGCTCCCGGTGCCTGTGGCACGGCCTGGCCGCTCCCGGTGCCTGGCTGCTCCCGGTGCCTGGCCACATCCTGGCCGCTCCCGGTGCCTGGCCATGTCCTGGCCGCTCCCGGTGCCTGGCCATGTCCTGGCCGCTCCCGGTGCCTGTGGCACGGCCTGGCTGCTCCCGGTGCCTGGCCACGTCCTGGCCGCTCCCGGTGCCTGGCCGCTCCCGGTGCCTGTGGCACGGCCTGGCCGCTCCCGGTGCCTGGCCACTCCCGGTGCCTGGCCATGTCCTGGAGCCCCCAGCCTGGCCCTGGCACACTGGTGTCCCCGCGAGGTGCGCGAGCGGTGACAGCATCCCGAGTGTGTCACTACAGGCCCTGCCTGCCGGAGCACCCTGGGAAGGTGGAGGCCGAGTCCCGCGCTGTCCCAAGGTTCCTACGGCTCTGTGTAAATTCCTGCTGCCTCACTGCGAGGTGTTCAGCCACCTGTCTGTCTGTCTGTCTATCCTCCTCAGCTTGCTGCTTCCCTGGGCCACCGCCATGTCTCGGAGGCCCTCTGATACCTCTGCGGACGACAAGACCTTGCTCCTGGAGTACCGGTGCCACCCGGTGCGGCCAGAGCCCCCCAGCCCGACCTGTCCCCCTGGGAACAGGGCCCCCAGTGCTACCCCGCTGTCACCGCTGGCCTCCCCCACCTCGGCTGAGCCCCGGCGCATCGTCCTCAGCACGGAGAGCCCGGCCGCGCTGAAGGTGGGCACGCAACAGCTCATTCCCAAGAGCTTGGCCGTCTCCTCCAAGCCCAAGAACAGCCCCTCCCGGCACCAGAGCTTCGGGGCGAGCCGGGAGCCCCTGAGCCCCGACCCGAAGCGGGCAGCTGTCCCCATCCTGGCCCCGGAGGCGGAGGATGAGGACGATGGCGGAGGGACCTTCAAGCGCAACCTGAGGAACATGTCCTACCGCGCGGCCATGAAGGGCCTGGGCGCCGAGCTGGAGCCGCCAAAGGCCACTCCCTCGCTGAAGCCCGTGTCCGAGGATGGCAGCGCCCTGCCCGACCGCAGCCCCGGCAGGAACAAGGTGGGTTTAGCACCCGCTGTCACCCCTGTCAGGCGGGGATGGGGTCCTGCTTTCCTGGTGGTGGCAGAGGAGCTGCAGGGCCCACAGCTCTGGCCAGTTTTGGAGCCGGTTTGCTGAGCCTGATGTCCGTGTCACCTGGGTTCACCTGGGAAGCCCAGCAGATGCTGCAGGTCCCTGGAGAGCCCGGGAATAGCTGACACGGCTTTGGTGGGGAGCAGAGCTGGCTGCTCCGGGGCCGCTTGGCAGGCGGCTGCGGGATGTTTGCAGGGTGGGGCTGGCCAGGAGAGCGGCTCCAGGCGTACACAAACATGGGTGAAGCACGTCTGGGGAAAGGGAGACTCCAGAGCAGGCAAAGTCCGGGTGCAAGAGAGATTTGACAGCAGCCGTGTAGGTACGGAATGGTTCGGAGCATGACCCTGATTGCGGGAGGCGAGAGCTGAGTCACCCCGGCAAGGCAAACAGAGCTCAGACAAAAGCCAGGCTGAAAGAACAGGGCGGTGTGGGCTGACTGGCACAGGTGACTCCCGCTTTTCCTGACGGAGTTTTCCCAGGGCCTCAGAAGTGTGGTAACCACAGCAGGCTCTCCCCTTGCCCTTGCAGAGGACCCTCGGGCGCAAGCGGGTGCAGAAGCGCGGCGGCTCGTTCAAGGACCGTGAGTGCCCCCATGTCCCTGTCCCCTCTGCCTCAGCCAAGCAAACCCCCGTCCCACTGTGCTGCTCCCTGTCCATGGCCTGGGGCCATGGCTTTTGTCTCTGTTTCCCCGAAGCAAGAGGAGCATTGCTGCCCTGCTTTCCCACTCCTGGGGCAGATAACACTCCCGTTGGTGCTGTGCTCGCGGCTGGTGGCTCCCAGGGAAAACGGGAGAGCTGTGGGAGGCTGTTGGGAGGAGGAACCGCTGGGTAATCACTGCAGTGCAAAGTCCAACCTCATCAGGGAGTTTCTGGCCCCGGCTCGCTGGCGCTGGTGGCTCGTGGCCAACAGGGCAAGGCAGCCGTGGTGGGAAGGGAAGCCGTGGGCCTGGGCTGGGAGAGGCTGTGCTGACCTCGTGTCTTCTCCTCTGCAGAGCCCCAGCTGTATCAGGAGATCCGTGAGAGAGGTCTGAACTCTGTCAGCCATGAGTCAGACGAGGACTTGCTGGAGGAATCCGCGCCAGAGGAGCCGTCCCCTCTGGGCGCCGCTATCGTGGTGCAGAGCTACCGCCCGGCACAGGTGACCTGGAGCCAGCTCCCGGAGGTAGGGGCAGTCCAGAGGGTCTGAGAGCTGTCAGGGGATCATTCCACAGCGTTAGTCCTTGCACTGGGATGTTCTGGGCTGTCCAGCCCTGGCTGGGACACGCAGGGTCTGCCCAGGGCTGTCGGTGCAGGTGGTGCTGCTGTGGTTGGGCTTCACCCACAGCTGAGGGGAAGGCGGGTGCTCCTTCCTGGGCCTTCCCGGCGGACTGTGGGGATGTCATCTTCATCCACGGAGTGGCAGCAGCCAGCTGCTGGGGGCTGTGGGGCCAGGCGGTGCCACGGTGGGTGATGCAGGAGTGAGTGACGATGGGCAGTGGTGGTGGTGGTGTGGGATGGATGGTGTGGGATGGTGTGGGATGGTGTGGGATGGTGGGATGGGCGATGACACAGCCCCAGGCCGCACTAGAGGGCGTGCAAGGGCCATCATTCCTGCTGATCCCGGCCTCTCTCCGCAGGTTCTGGAGTCGGGCATCCTGCAGAGGATCTCCCCCGAGGAGCGCAAGCGGCAGGAGGTGAGAGCAGCCTGGGGCGTGCCCAGGAGCGCAGCGGAGGCACCAAAGGCTGAGGGACACATGTGGCTCTGTCAGGGTCGGCTCTGGGTGGAGCTGGGCTCGGCTCAGTTCGTGGTGCTGCTGCTTCCAGCTGCTCCAGGACTGGGCGGTGCTGGGAGGGCTCACCTGCACAAATTGGTGGGGAAACAGGCAGCTCCACTGGATGCTGTTGGGAAGGGAAAACATCTTCATGCTGGGGCTTTTCAGCAACTGCGTGTCCTAAAACACACTGGGGTTATTGGTGTGCATGAGATGACACAGAGAACCAACACGGAGCCAAGTGCCAAAAGAGTATAAATAAGATTTTAATCAATTCCCGGCTTTGTGCAGTCACTTTGTGCCGTTGCACCTTCCCTGCCCTGCTTTCCCCAGGCAATGTTTGAGATCATCACTTCCGAGTACTCCTACATGCACAGCCTGAGCATCCTGGTGGGCCACTTCATGAGGTCAGAGGAGCTGAAGGAGACCATGACTCAGACGGAGCACCACCACCTCTTCTCCAACATCGGTGACATCCTGACAGTCAGCACGAGGCAAGCAGGGCTGGGGGCTGGCACCAGGCAGGCCTGGGAGGGGACCCTGAGCTGTTTATTTGTAGTGCAAAACCAACCATCCCTTGCACTGTTGAAGGTGCTCCCTGGGAGGGGGGGAGAGATGGTGCTGGACAAGCTGTGTCCGTGTGGGAGAGCAGCAGGAGGAGGATGCAGCAGCCCTGGGAATGGCTGCGGGGGCGTTCAGGGCAGAAGCTAAACCTCATGGAGGGCTGAGGAGGAGGAGGGATCCCGTGCAGGAATGGAGGAAGCCTGTGCCTCTGGGGAAGGCGTGGGTGTCCCCGCTGCTGGAGCTGCCCTGCAGGAAGAGATCCAGGCCCCATCTCCTCTGGGAAAACTGGGGAGAAGCTGCGGTGGGAACGTTCAGTTTGTCCGGCCCTGGTGAGTCATGTGGTGAGGTGGTTTAAAATCTCTCCTCAGCTTCTTTGAAGCCCTGGAGAAGCGACACCAGGAGCACCTCCTGATCCCTGACATCAGTGACATCGTGGAAGAACACGCCTCGAAACACTTCAACCCCTACATCAGCTACTGCTCCAATGAAGTCTATCAGCAGAGGACGCTGGAGAGGCTGCTGTGAGTACAGGGCTTGGGCTGACCAGAAGTTGCCTCCGAGGGGCTCTGGGCTCCAGGGATTACAGGGGTCAATGACATGTAGGGACACCGGTGGGCCCTGTTCATCTCCAGGCCAAGTTTGAGTCTCTTGTTGGTACATCTGTGGCTTTACCCACCTCTTGGTGGGCTCACCATCTCTCTCTGGGTGCTTTTCCCCCACCTGCTGGGGGGTCAGTCCTGTTTCTGCCCAGCTGGGGACTCCGAGCCCGGCAGAGTGACAGTGAGGCAGTGCCACCACTGCTCTGCATTTCCTGTGTGTGGAGAGCTGCTGGAAAGTCCTGACAACTGAAGAAAAGAATTAATGGAGATTTCTTGTCCTGTTCCAGAACCACAAACCCCTTATTTAAAGAGACCCTGAAACAAATTGAAAGGAAACCAGAGTGTGGAGGCCTGCCAATGATCTCATTTCTCATTCTGCCCATGCAGAGGGTAACACGGCTTCCCCTGCTCTTAGATGTAAGTAGTCACACGGTGGCATTGCTTGGCACCTCTGCAGAGGTGACTCTGCTATTCCCTTTGGTTTGCTGAGCCCGGGACAGCCTCTGCTTGGACTTCCAGCCCTCTGGAGCTGGGGCCTGAATGCGGAGCCTGGGTGCTCCTGAATTCAGGAGGAGCATTTGGATAACTCTCAAATGCTGGTGGGATTCTCGGGGTGTCCTGTGCAGGGCCAGGAGTTGGGCTTGATGATCCTAATGGGTGCCTTCCAGCTCAGCATATTCTGTGACTCTGTGATTTGTATCCAGAGCAATCTGCTTCTCTGGGGGGTGTCAGGTGTGCAGCTTAAAGCTCTGTGAAGAACACTTCGTGTCTTGGTGCCTCCCATCTGGGTGACCTGAGGTCCTTCTGTGCCATGTCTGGGTCCCCCGGTGGGGTGGCACTCGTGTCCTGATTGACGAGTGGTCAGGCAGCCCGGGAGTGGAAAGCAGGTCTTGCATCCTTGATGGAAATCTGCTCTAAATGGCAAAGCTGCTGGATGTGGGATTCCCAGGAACTGCTCCCAGTCTGTGGTGGGTTGCAGAGGTGAGGGCAGGGGGTGCCCAGGCACATATCAGACATGAAAGCCCCAGACTCACAGCTCCCAGCACTGTTAAACCTTCCCTAGACCACTGGGAACGGCTCAATCGACGTGTGGCCTCCTGAAATCCCCGGGAAGCGGCTGCTGCTCCCTCCTCTGTGGTGCAATATCACTAAAGCTTCTTATCTTGGAATTCCAGACCGTCCAGCAAAAAACAAACGCACGCTCTGCAGCCTACGGAGCTGCCACCCGCGCTGTGAAGGCCATCAGCAAGGTGAGGCCCAGCTGCCAGCCCTCCACCTCTCCTCCTGCCAGCTCAGCCCTCTGCAGCACTGATCCAACGCTGCCATTCCGGCCCCCCATTTCCCTCCCAGCATCGGTTCACTTGAGGCTCCTCTGCTCCAAACAGCTGCTGGATGGACACCTCTTTTCCCTTCTCACCTTTGGCACCTGATCTTGGTTTGTTCCTTTTTCTTATCCTCCTTCCTTCTTTCCTCTTTGGCCCATCTTTGTCCTTCCTGGGACAACTCTCACCATGGTTTTTGGGGATTTGGGCAAAGGGCAGGGAATGAAGCAGGGAGGGAAGTGTGGGGCGCAGGAGTTGTGAGCTGTGCGCTGTCCGTGCTCCTGGATCTCATCTCGCTGTGTTTTCCCATCCACTGGTCAGTCACACGGGCCAAAGGGCCACAGAAACTCTGGCCACCACCGTGCCAGTGATGACCCTTCCTTTCATCCCCCTGCAGAGCAGCTCTTGGCAGTATATTCCTGGTGCTCCCAGGAGTGGTATATATATACTTGGCAGTATATTCCTGGTGCTCCACTCCGTCCTGCTCTCACATCCGAGCAGAGTCCTCCCCTCTGTGTGATTCTCCATCCTCCTGCCTGGAGCTCTGCTCCTCAGATGATTAATTCTTCCTCTTCCTGCTGCTCCTCAGTTTTGGTGCAGGTTCACTTGAGTCCTTGTCCAGGCAGAGCCCACGTGCCATCTCTCTCCAGGAGAGCATCCCACTGCCTTTTCCCAAACCTGGCATGAAGCCTGTGCCAGGATTTGTCTGTCCCTCCTTCTCAGGGAAGCGGGACAGTCCCTACTGCTGGGGGTGGTGTGGGAGATGGATGGGTACAGTGTCCGACCCTTCCCCGCTTCCCTTGGGATGTTTTTCTCTTCCCAGCTGGTCAAGAGCTGCAATGAGGGAGCTCGGGCTATGGAGAGGACGGAGCAGATGTACACCTTGCAGAAACAGCTGGAGTTTGGGAAAAAGAAGGTGAGGTCTTGTGGAAGTGGTGGTGGGAAGTCTTCCGGGGCCTGTTCAGGCAGTGCTGGGAATCCTCCTGGGAAGCCTGGAGTGGGCTGTTGGATGCAGGCGGTTTCTAAAGGGCGTGGTAAAGCCATGACGTTGTCACCCACTGTTGGGGTCCAGGGGCTGTTGGGGTCTGGGGGCTGCATCTCTGGGTGTGCAGGAGTGGGGAGCACGGCTGCTCCGCCTTCCGCCTGGAAAACCCTTTGGAAAAGACACTTAAAAGCATGAGGTGTGTCCACCCCAACCGACCCCAGGGCCGCCGCAGGTTCAGTTCTTGCCTTGATTGTGCGTGCTGCTGGTGAGGAGGGCAGTAACTCAGCCTGTTCCCGGCGCTGTTGCAGCCCTTCCCGCTGATCTCGGTGTCCCGGTGGCTGCTGAAGCGGGGGGAGCTGCACCTGCTGCTCTCGGAGGAGGCCGGGATCTTCCGCCGCGGCGCCGGCCGCCTCTGCCACCTCTTCCTGTTCAACGACGTCCTCATCATCACCAAGAAGAAGAGGTGAGGCCGTGGGGAGGGCCCTGCCTTTCCCTGGGGAACAGCCAGGGGGTAAAACCCCAATTTCCCGAGCAGCATGTACCTGAGGAATCCGTGAGATGTCCCTGCTTTGACCTTTTTGAGGTGTCCCTTGTCAACCACAAGAGAAGCACCCAGTCCCACCAGTGGCTTTGCCTCGGTGGGCGGTTGGCCAGCAAGTCCCCAGAGCCATGTGCCACCCTGGCCATCAGCTCCAGGCTGCTCTGGCAGTGCCTGCTGAGCCTCCTGTGCCGGGCTCGGAGCCGGGAAGGGGCCCGGACCCCGCAGCTGAGGCGCTGATCCGTCTGTGCCACAGCGAGGAGAGCTACACGGTCATGAACTACGCCACGCTGGACCAGGTCACCGTGGAGAAGGTGGAGAGCACGGAGCCGCCCTCCCCTCCTCCCGGCAAGGCCGGCGGGCACCTGCTGCGGGTGGTGCTGGAGAAGGACAGCGAGGGCCGGCGGGAGGAGGTGGTGCTGTCGGCGGAGACGCTGTGAGTGGCACACTGGGATTCTGCTCTGGCTCCTGGGATGTGCTGGTGCCCTGGGAATCCTCTGAGGCTTCTGCGAAGCTCCCTTTACCCCCGCGCTCCTCCTCGCAGAAACGGGGATGTGCACGGGCTTCTCCCAGGCTCTGTTCCTTCCTCTCTGTTATAGTTCCCAAATAATTCCCAAATCAGCTTCCCCTGTCCCAGTGAAGCGGAGCAGCTGGGCTGTGTGTGCCACTTGGGAAGTGGCCTTACACTGAACACTCTGATCAAATGCTTTTCCAGCCTGACCCCCCTGGAAAGCATTCATCCTGCTGGGAACGTCCAGCTCCTGCTGGCCACAGGGACGCTGTCCCTAAGGCTTTCTTTGTGTTTCCCCCTGGCAGGAGTGACCGGGCGCGGTGGATGGCGGCGCTGATGCACAGGGAGAAGGAGAAGCCTGACACCACTCCCAAAGGAGGTACCGTGTGCCAGAGGGCAGCCTGGCTCTGCTGGGATTCCCTGTTACACAGCAGCATTTGCAGGCTCGGGTTTCCACCTGGTTCTCCTCCACTCCTGCCAGCAGAGAGGAAAACCCCATGCCTTGCTCCTTAGGAGTTGCCTCCCATTATCAGTCACAATTAACCTTGAATACATTTCCTGGGAGGCACAGTGGAATTCCAGGAATGCCTTCAGCTGTTGTTAGACAGCGTTTGGCAAGCTTGGAGGGGTGAGGGGCAGGGACAGGAGGGAATGGAATGGAGCACGCCGTGCTGTGGAGTGCTGGGTGGGCAGCCGGGGGGGTCACGGCTGAGCAGGGGGCTGTGCCTGCTCACTGTCCCTGCTGTCCCCTGTCCTGCAGACCTGAGCCAGGTGGAGATCACCCGCGCCTACCTGGCCAAAGAGGCGGACGAGCTGTCGCTGCAGCAGGCGGACGTTGTCCTGGTGCTGGGGGAAGAGGATGGTGAGTGCTGGCAAGCGTGGGGTGGGGGCCGGGGCAGGCTCTGACCTCAGCAGAGCCAGGGCAGAGGAACCTTCAGTGATCCCCAGGAGCTGGGATTTCAGCAATTGCAGAGGCTTCCAGGAAGCCCTGGCTGCTGGTGAGGCCCGTGGTGCTGGCTGGTGCTATGTCCCAGCAGGTGACAGTGGGTCCTGGGGGCTGAGGGAGGTGGCAGTCCTTCGGGGTGACTCCTGTGTGCAGGCTGTGGCTGGCACCAGCAGCAGAGGCCTCAGACGGGGGGGAGAAGCCCACACCAGAACAGGCCCTAAATCAGAAACCTCCGCCCCTGCCATCCCTGGATGCCTGTAGCCAGCCCCTCCATGGGAAGGGAACGGTGCCTCCCCAGGATCCATGGCCCTTCCCAGCCGTGCCAGCTGCTCTGTTCTCTCCTAGGCTGGTGCTGGGGGGAGCGGCTGCGGGACGGGGAGCGGGGCTGGTTCCCCCAGGCCTGTGCCCGGCCCATCACGAGCCGCGTGGCCGCGGAGGGCAACGTGCGGCGCATGGAGCGGCTGCGCATCGAGACCGACGTGTAGGGACAGCCCGGAGGGACCTCTCTGCCTCAGGGACCTGCCTCAGGGACCTCCAGACCTCTGCACACTGAGCCCACGGAGAGGAGGCAACAGCAGGGCCGTTCTTGAGCTGTGCTTGTGTCGGGTGGCAGATCTCATCGGGCAGGACGGGTCTGTGTGACAGCTGTGACACGGCAGCTCCTGGCAGCGCTGGCACTGGTGACCCGGAACAGGCTCTGGGAGCAGCCCAGGCCTTGGCTCAGCTTGGAAAGGCCGAGGCTGTCCTGGGCTCTGAGGTGCCCGTGCCACCGTCTCCGTCCCTGCTGGCACCAGGGCCAGCACCTGCTGCACACCTGGCGTGGGGAGAGCACACCCCAGTCAGGGATTGTTAGGAACTGAAATCCATGTGCTTGGCTTGTTCCTCGACCCAGTTTTCCCCTCTTGTTTCTCTTTTTTCTGTCTCTTCCCCCCGCAGTAATTCTTGGGCCCTTTGGGCAGAGCCCTGACCTGCACAGGTGAGGTGATGCCAGGCATCTTTCCATCACTGGATAAAGTACTTGATGCCAGAGTTGTTCCCATGGAGTCAGCTCTGGGGCCAGGAATGGGATGCTCCAGGCCGAGGGGGAAGCAGGGGCAGGATGAGGAGCAGTGCTGCAGCTCCCACCTGCCTTTCCCTCCTCCCACGCTGGGGAGGGGGCTCTGCCCGGGGCTCAGCCCCTCACACCCCGTGCAGGGGACATGGCAGCTACAATTTCGGGGTGAGCCAGCCCCACACACTGCCAGCTTTGCATTCCCAGGGGTAGCGTTGATGGAAGGTCTGTTCTGATCAAACTGATAAACTGTAAATTGAGGTAACAATAAATTCTTGGATAGCAATGCACCGTGTGTTCTGTGTTAGTGGTGACAGTGTCCCTGAGCACCACAGCTCCAAGCAGCCAGGCTGTCCCAACTCTGAGCCTTAAAAGGAAGCTCCATTCTGCTGGTGGCATTGCTGTGGCCTCTGCGTGTTCTCACACAGAATGTGCATCCCATGAAACGCCCTCCAGAGCCCCTGACTGCCAGCCTGCTGTCACCTGCAGCACCTGCCAGCTGGACTTGACTGAGAGAGACAAGATAAGTAGAAACTCAGCCAGGCTTTCTGTTTATTTCTCTTTAACTGTGGAGAAAGTAACATTTTTCGTCAGTGCTAAATTAAAGAAGATCCGAAAAGGGAGACGGTACAAGAAAAGAGGAAGCAAACAAACTGTATTAAGAAATATGAACAGGAAAAGAACATTGTATAAAAATACAGGAACAGGGTTGCTGCTGTGCCAAGCTCAGACACGTGGTTTGCTCCAGGAGTCAGGGAGCTGCAGCTGGAATGGGGCAGGATGGATCTATCCCCATGGTTAAGGCCGTTTCCATGTTCTCCCGGAGCAGGGCCATCGAGGCACAGCATCTCCACTGGCCTCCTCTCCTCCTGTGCTGCTCCCATCACTGGAACCTTCCAGTGCCCAGGGAAGTTCAAGGCAGAGGGAAGCCGAGGGATGATTGTCTGGAAAATCAGCAGCACCACTGGCAGCACTGACTGGGGGCGTTTGGCACATGGACAAAATCTTCCTGCTGCCTGCTTATGCAGCATCCAACCCCAACACCGCAATTTTGGTCCTTCACTACACACTTACATTAACATGATTTCTTCACAAGAATGGTATCTAATGCAAAAAAAAATACTGTTAAGGAAGAAATAAAATAAAGGAATTAGCCCAAAATTACAAGTTATATACAGATTAAAATAAACCCCATCAAGAAAAGAAACAATTCTTTTATTATTTTCAGTTGGCCCTTGTGGGAATAATTTAAAGGCCAAGCGCCTTGGGCAGGGCTGTGCTGCAGCCTCTGGAGTGGGGATGGGATGGAATGGGGATGGGGATGGGGATGGGACAGGGCTGTCACTCTCCTCTGCAGAGCTGGGGTTCCTCCAGCAGTGTCAGCTCTTGGGCTCCACCTGCCCAGGAGCTTTGTGCAAACAAAGGGGGCCCTGGGCCCTGGCCAGGGCGATGTGGCAACGTTGGAGAGGTGACATTCCCCACTGCTGCAGGTGGCCAGCTCCTGGCTGTGACTGGAATGGCAAACTCAGGGTTCAGGGCTGGGCCAGGACATTCCAGCTGGGGTTTGCATTGACCAGATGTGCGAGCGCTTTGTCTCCATCCGCACAGTGTCTCCGACTGCCACACTGGATTTAGGCTTCCTTTTTCTCAGAATAAGTGACACGGGCAACGCCATGGGCTCACAGACTCCTGGTCCATGGGCTCACAAACTCCTGGCATGAAGAACAGACTCCAGGCCCCCAGCAAGCTCGTCCAGCACAGCGTGTGCTGTCAGCAAGGAGGCACCAGCTCCGCAGGTGAGCGCCGGAGCCCAGCGCGTTCTCCCCTGGCAAACGGTCATTTACAGTAAAACACCATGGAAAATTCGAATTTAAAAAATAATTCAAGTGAGGTGGTGCATCCGCAGGAGGCCCAGTCTCAGGGCAGCCGGGCCCTGTCAGCTCTCAGTCCTGACAACACTGTGGTGCAGCTTCCCATAAATATTGATGCATAAATACCTGATTTGGACCATGATTGCAGCTCCTTCCCCAAGCCCAGCACCCAAAAGATGAAGGCCAGCAATGTGTCACGAGCTGTCAAAGTCCTCTGTCCCCTGACCAGAACTGATCCCTTCTGAGCTGGTCCTCTGGTCTCTGGCCAAAGGCACGCACCGGTGTGGGCACACGTGTCCTCGTGGCCAGCCCACGCTGGCACAGTGAACTGGTTATACTGGGCGCTTCAGCCTCACTCAGACCACCCCAAAAGCAGCAGCTGGGGTTGACAGGAGACAGGAGCTGCTCGTGTGGCTCATAAATGAGTTCATTACAGGTCATTGGCTTCTTCAGGTGGCTGCTTGGTTAAACCCAAGGAGTGCTCCCCGGAGCTGGATCTACTTCTCCGCTGGCCGTAGCCCCTCCGGGGGTGGTGGTGGCCTGGTGGGTGGCAGGGACTGCGTGGCTGGAAGGGAACAGGACAGGTCAGTCCTTGCTATGGACAGCCCCACTGCAGGACTGACCCTCACACCGCTGCCCTGCTGGGGGGGTTGCAGCTTCCTCCCCATTCCCCTCCCCACTGGGAGCACTGGTCGTGGTCTGTGGGTTTGGGTCAGACCCTCCTGCCACCCATCCCCCTGCCCAGCACCCACAGGGGTCACTCTGAGCCAACAGGTTCAGTCATGGTCTGGGCAGAAATGAGGAGTGTGGGGGTTCCACTGTCGTTGGTGCATGGGATTATTGTTCCAGCGTGCCCAAAAAAACCGTGGGATTTGTGCTCTGGCTTTACCAGGGGCACATTTGTGGCCAGGCTGCTAAACAGCTTTATTTCTGAGGCTTCACAAACCTCCCTCGTGGCTGCAGTGACAGCAAACAGCTCAGACCAAACAAGGGGCTCAGGAAGAGACAGGTGCTACCCTAAGTGACTGGACTGAGTTGATTTACTGCTCCCAAACCCAACCCCCGGGGCAGGACCCGCAGCCCGAGCAGGGGTACAGCATTCCTGAGGGTTCTGCTGCGGGATTCCCCAGCGGGTGCAGTCGGTGGCAGTGGCTGCACGTGTCCCCGGCCTCCCCATCCCTCACCTTCCCGGCAGGTGGGTCCCGTGTGGCCGCTCAGGCAGAGGCACTGCCCGTTCCGGGCGTTGCAGTAGGAGCTGCTGGGGGCACACTGGCAGGCCAGGCGGCAGTCGGGGCCGAACCGGCTGGGCCGGCAGTCTGCAGAGGGCACAGAGCTGCTCAGGCTGTTGCCCGTGGCAGCAGCCGAGCAGGAATGATCAGAGCTTTCCCGGGATGCCGCAGGCAGAGCTTGTGGTGGATGCTGGGTGCGGGACAGGGCAGGGGGAGCTTTTTGCTGTGGTGACACAGGACATCCGAGCACCCCCAGGCCACCAGGATGCTCCTTCAGCCTTTGGGCCGTGTCAATCTGAACACGCGGGCTCTGGAGGCTGGGGGAGAATTCGCATCCTGATCTGGCTGCAAACAGGGGCCAGAGGGGTGAGTGCCACTGCCCCTCTCGCTCTATGAGGTGACACACACCGCAAAAAAAAGCCCCTTCCAGCTTCCTGGGAGCAAAATCCCCGTCACACAGTCCCCTTCCTCCCCTGCCCAGCCGGGGCTCAGCTCAGCTCACCTGCAGCACACTTGGGGCCGGTTTTGCCCGGGGGGCACAGGCAGCGCCCCGTGGCCGGGTCGCAGGGGACATCGCTGGGGCAGTCACAGAGCCGCTGGCAGCCCTCGCCGTACGTCCCTTCCCCGCAGCCTGTGTGAGACACGGAACAGAGCGCCTGCACCCGTGCCCGCCCCTCGGGATGCGCCGGGAAGGGGAGGAGGACGGGCGGTACCTGTGTGACAGCGCTCGCCCCGCAGCCCAGGGGGACAGCGGCAGCGCCCGGTGGCGGGGTCACAGCCGGCCCCGTGCTCGCAGTCGCAGCGCTCCCGGCAGCCCGCTCCGTGGAAACCCGGGGGACAGCCTGGGGGACGGGAAAAGCTCGTTCGAGCACGGGTGGGCGGAACTCCGCAGCAGCGCCTCGCTCAGCCCAGCAGGGAGAAGCAGCGAGCCTTTGTGCCCGAGGTGTGCCCGGGCAAGTGGAGTCGCGGCCGCAGAGCCCCGCGTTCAGCTCCCGAGCACCGTGAGCAAGCCCCACGGCATCTGCTCGGTACCCGACCCCTCCGGGCAGTGTGTGCCCAGCTGCCTCGGGAGGGCACCGCTGCGGCCGGAGGGTCACGCAGAGATCAGGAATCACCTCTCTGCCGCTGCTGCCTGGGAAGGGCTCGCTGTGAACCGGTGGGAAAGGGAGAGCCCCGCGGTGCGTGACACTGGTGCCACACCTGTGTCCTGCGGTCCTGCTCTCCGGACGAGCTTTCAGAGACCCCCCCATGCCCCAAGCCGAGGGTGTCCCCGCCGCCAGCACTCACTGTGCTCGCACAGGGGCCCGTAGTGGCCGGCGGGACAGCGGCAGGTCCCCGTGGCCGGGTCGCAGGTGGCGTTGTGCAGGCAGGAGCAGCGCAGCTGGCAGGCGGCACCGAACCGTCCCGGAGGGCATTCTGCGGGCGAGAGGGAGCGGCAGAGCTGCTCAGCAGCCCCACACCTGCGCTTCAGAGGGCTGCGGAGAGGCAGGGCTGGCGCGGGTGGGACAACAGAAACCGGACCCAGTATGTGAGCTCCGCAGTTACCGGGTCGGTGCAGGACAATCCAGCCGGGCCAGGGTTACCTAATTCGCAGGATTTCCCCGTCCAGCCCGGCGCACACGAGCAGGAGCCGTCGGCGGTGTCGCAGAGCCCCCCGTTTTGGCAGGAGCAGGGCTGCTGGCAGCCCAGCCCGTACCGGTGCTTCTCACAACCTGCGGGGGCAGAGGCAGCGGTGGTGGGCACGGGGACCACGAGCAGAGATCTCAGGGCAGGGAAATCAGCTCCTGCTCGGGACTTTTCCCAACCCACCGCCTGGCAGTCCTGACGCACGACCCCACGGCCCGGACTTGCCTTGCTCACAGGCGGGGCCAGCTCTGCCTGGAGGGCACACGCAGTCTCCGGTGACGGGGTCACAGGGGACACCGGGCCCGCAGGAGCACAGCCCTGCGCAGTCCTGGCCGTAGCGGCCAGCGGGGCATCCTGGAGGGAGGAAAACCTCGGTCAGGCCAAAGCAGGGCCGGGGAGGTGGGACGTGGGAGGTGGGACGTGGGAGAGGGAAAGCTTCGCACAGCACTGGAACTGAGCCATGGGAAGCAGAAGGAGCCTCCAGCCCTGCACTGCTGTACCACAGACCATGGAATGGTTTGGGTTGGAAGAGACCTTAAAGATCATCTGTTTCCAACACCCTGCCATAGGCAGGGACACCTTCCACTAAGCCAGGTTGCCCCAAGCCCTGCCCAGCCGTGGCCGTGCACAGCGAGAGCACGGTGTGTGAGGAGAAATCACTTTATCATGAAATAAAGGGAGCACGGAAAAGTTTCCGTGGCTAAGGCAGACAGCAAACACGATCAGCTGCGGGCTCATTCCCTGGGACACAGCGGGGAGGGCTCTGCTGCCAGCACAGGTGGTGAAGGGACACAAGGAGCTTTTCTCAGGAGTCAGCCCCTGGTCTGCTGCTCATCCCCCACAGGGTCAGCAGCCCTTCAGCGGGCAGGCGCTGCATCTCCCACCCCTCACCTCCCCCTGAGGAGGCTCCCCTGCTTTCCCATCCCCTCTGGCTGAACCAGCGCTCACCGATGCTGCAGTCAGCGCCGATGAAGCCGGCCGGGCAGTGGCACATCCCCGTGGCAGTGTCACACCGGCCCCCGTTCCTGCACTGGCACGGCCTCTCGCAGTCGCGGCCGTACCACCCCGGGGAGCACTCTGAGGGGACAACAAACAGCGGTCTCAGTCTCTAAAAATATGAGAACAAGGTCCAGACATCCCGGAAACATCCACCAGGTGGGTTTGCATGGGTGTTTCACCAGGCAGGAGGCAGAGAGCTCTGCTGGGAGTGGGTCTGTGCCAGGCTGGCACCTCCCGTGGGGTTCTGATCTGCTCTGTCACATGGAGCAGCCCCAAAGCGCCCACAACTCCACCCACACACATCCCTCACGGCACCGGGATTTCGGGATGGAAGAGCCTGCAAAGGGGATGCAGTGGGACCCGAGCAGGACTCACCCAGCTGGCAGGTGGGACCGTGGAAGCCCGGAGGGCAGACGCAGGCGCCGGTGACAGGGTGACATTCCTGGGTGGCTCCGGCGCACTGGCAGATCCGAGCACAGCCCTCCCCGAAGGTCCCTGGCAGGCAGGCTGTGAGGAGACACGGCACCAAGGTGGCTCAGGAGCCATCCCACCCCTCTCTGCAAGGCTTTTTTCCCCCCCTTTTTATGTTTAGCCAGGATTTAGAAAGCCTTTTAAGGCAGTAAAAGTTCCCCGCCACCCAGAAAGCAAAGGGACTCTCATGCAAAAGGTTCCCTCACTCCAGGAAATACTTAGATTGAAAGGAAAAGCAAGTACTTAAAGGCCTTACGTGCCTCTTGCCATGCCAGCCCCACCTGCCCTCACATTTCTGCAAGCTCCACACGCAGAGATGGCAAATCCAGCACTGTCCCCCGCGTGAGGAATGTGCTCACACACCTCTGTCTCTCCCAGGCTTGCTCATACCCACAGGAGCTCATTTTAACAGTGATTTATTGCTAATCCTCTGGATAAATACCCGGCTCTGATTTCCCACTTGGCTCCCTCTGCCCCGCTAACATTCCCCAGGCCCAGCTGCCAGACTGGGAGTCGCTCCTTGGCACAGCTCTGCTCTTGGGCTGGTTCTCCTTGTTTTTCTTTTTTTTTTTTCCCCTTCTATTTTCTGTAGGAATTGCTTGACCCCTCAGGTTCCCAGAGCCCGTCAGCAGAGCTGTAAGAGGACGGTTCCCATCTCCGTACATTTTTCGCATCCCGAGCCGGTCAGTCCTGGCGGGCAGCCGCACTGGCCGGTGACGTGGTGGCAGGGCACTCCCAGGGGACAGGCACAGCGGCTGGCACAGCTCTTCCCAAAGAAGCCTGGCAGGCAGGCTGTGGGAAAACAAACAGCGGGATGTGAGTCTCCTGGCCTGGATTTTCAGTTAATGCCTGGAAGGCATCAGAACCCGAGGGGCTCCTGCCCCGGTGACGAGCCAGCCCAACAGCCTCAAAATATTTTGCCACAACTTGTAATTCTCATTAAAAATGAAGTTTCCCTCCTTCCAAAGCTCTGGAGCAGCCGCTGTTTCCCTGGATTTCCCTCACCCAGGGGTGTTCCTCACCCTTCTCGCAGCGCCGGCCCCTCCAGCCACGGGGGCAGTCGCAAGTGCCAGTGACGTGGTGGCACGAGACGTTGTCCCCACAGTCACAGAGCTCCTCACAGCGTGCCCCAAACAGCCCCTCCGGACAAGCTTCAGGGATGAAAACACAGGAGAGAGGTCAAGTTGCACAAAAAAAGTTGACTTTTTGGGGCTTTTTCCCAGCAGTTCCACAGCTGACTGGGCCTGTCCCTTGTGCACGCACAGGCAGCTTGAAATACAGCCCTGGGGAGCTGACAGGACCTTAGCTCGGTTCTTTTTTAGAAAAACACCAACATAATTTCTATTTTTTGGGGTGGGTTTCTTCATTAACTTGTATTGAAAGAAATTACAGAAGTGTTTAACACTGCCTGGTGCTGCTGAGGCTGTGTTGGGGCTCTGGGAGCCCGTGCCAGTGCTGGGAGGGGACACTGCGCCTCGGGATCCAGCGAGGTGACTCCTGTGGCTGCCAGCTGAGCTGTTTACAGCCTCCCGAAGGGAAAAACATTCCCAGCAGGAAACCTGAGAGCGGCTGGTGGCAGCTGAGGCTGTGGTGGCAGCTCCCTTGTGCCAGACTTCAGCTGGCAAGCGCTGCCACTGGACTTTACACCCTGATTTAATGACGTGCCAGGCTGAGGTGCCATTACCCTGGAAGAAAAGGATCTCTGCTTGGTGTGCTGGTACGTGATGAGGTCCCTGGCACTGCTCTGAAGGCCAAGAGCCTTTACAACCCTTCCTCATGGGAAGGAGGTTGCCAGGGTGTATCACAGCTAAGGACACAGCAGACACGGAGCCACCAAGGGACGGATGGTGTGGTTTGCTGGGGCTTGGGAGCAAAGCCAGGCCCTGAGGGTTGGTGTGATACAAGAACACACAGGAGGAAGAATGGAAAAGGGACGATCCACTGCTACCTTTAAAATAATCGTGGCAGAGAAAGATGCTCCCTTGGCATTTTGGTTTCACCACGCCCCGCCTGCAGCCCGTGGCTTTGCACTGCTGCCTGTGCCTTTGGGAATCCCATCCCCCTCCCGCCAGCACGGCCACAGGCTGCTCTGGGTGTGCACCAGCACCTTCAGGACAGCCCTTAGAGGACAGGAACCAGATGGGGCTGGAACTGGATGATCCTTAAGGTCCCTTCCCACCCAAACCCCTCTGCGATTCAGTGGAAGGAGAAAGCGCAGCAGTGGTCAAAACCGGGGCACAGCCAAAACCACGGCACTGCCAGCTCCCTGCTGGGCTGAAATCTGAATTTTATGTCTTTGCTTCAGCCCCCAGACCCTCCCTGTGCAGCACCAGGTGCTGCCAGAGCCATCGATGCCCAGATCAGCCCCCCCTTGCCCCACTTACGTCTCTCGCACTTGTCGCCGGTCCAGCCGGGCTGGCAGAGGCAGTGCCCGGTCCGGCGGTCACAGAGCCCCTCGTGCTGGCACTCGCAGCGCTGCTGGCAGTCCAGGCCGTGCTGCCCCTGGGCACAGGCTGGCAGGGGCACAGGGTGAGACACTGTCCTGGCACCCACCCTCCCAGCTCCCACCCTCCCAGCTCCCACCCTCCCAGCTCCCACGCGCAGCAAGCACCGTGCACCCCAACCCCTCGCATGTCGCCTCCAACCTTCAGAGGAAAACCACTCCAAACCAGGACCTGTTTTCCCCAGAGCCGTTTCCTCACCCAGCTCGCAGGCCAGCCCCGTCCAGCCCGCGGGGCAAGCGCAGGCCCCCGTGGCCGGGTCACAGGTGCCGCCGTTCTGGCAGAGGCAGCGCTGCTGGCAGTTCTTCCCGTAAAAACCCGCCGGGCAGGCTGAGGGAGAAGCAGGACAAACATCCCAGTCAGGACGCAGCTCTGGAGGCTTGTGCCACGCTGCCAGAGTTGTGGGTGGATGGTCTGACACAGAGCAACACCAATTTTGATGCAAGAGGAGCCAGTGACTCCCCCAAGGCCACTCAGCTGTCCACAGAGCGACTTTCGGTGTTTCACCCGCTCGGGTAAGAGGCAGCAGCATTCCCCCCACCCCGAGGAATGCATTCCATCCCGAGCTGGCAGGGGACGCAGGCTGGGCTGGGAAGGGTTACCTTGCTGGCACATGGGTCCCGTCCACCCCTCCGAGCAGAGGCAGCGGCCGCTGACGTGGCTGCAGGAGGCGTTGTTGAAGCAGTGGCAGGTCTGGCTGCAGTCCTGGCCGTACCTGTTCTCCTGGCACGCTGCAGGGGAGCAGAGCAGGCAGGAATGGTGGGCAGCGGGTGGGAATTGCAGCAGCCAAGCCCCTACCAACCGTCCCAGGGGCTGGGACAGGAGCTGACAGTGGTGCTTGGCTGCTGTGTGAGGTGGTTCCGTGGGGTTACAGGGAGATGATGTGTGCTACAGGCCTGACATCCGAGCACAGACACGGCCATCATCACTGTTACATCCTTCTACCTATCTGGAAGCAGTTTTGCTGGATGCCCAAACCCTCACTGCATCCAACCACAACATGCTCAGGCAGAGCCCCCCACTCTGAATCCAAATTACATTCCACACAGAGAAAACCACAAGTGGGGAATGGACAACCCAAATCTCCGATTCCTATGGTCTGGCAGCAGAGACAGCCCTGGCTCCAGAGCGCCCGTGGAGGGCAGGGTGGGCACAGACACCTACCCTGGGCACAGCGGGGGCCGGTCCAGCCAGGGGGACACTGGCACTGTCCCGTCACAGGGTCACAGTGGGCACCATTCAGGCAGTCACAGGCTTGCCGACACTCCAGTCCATAAAATCCATCCGGGCAGGCTGTGGGAAGCAAAAATGCATGCAAAATGCAGAGTTGGAGCCCTCCCCATGGGAAAAGGTGTCCCTTGGTGGCCTTTGTGGCTGATGTGAGGCTGCACCGGTGTGACAGCCACTGCTGAGGGCAGCAGATACTGAATGCGAGTCCACTGTGGACATTCCAGGTACAGGAGAGGGCAGTGGTGGATCAGGAGAGCGATGGCTTGAGGTTCCTGACCACGGAGGGGCTGCTGGGGGAGCCAGATCCCTGCATCCAGGGACCCCTCCAAGAGGCTGCTCCAAGACCCCGTGTGCAACATGTACACCCACGGGTGACCCCAGCAGCTGTGCAGACACTGGGTCACCTATTATTTACATTTTCATGGTATTTTTTTCCCCCCTAGACCTTTTCCCTCCAGAAATAAAACCAGAGACAGCAGCTTGCAGACTTGTTCTCCCCATGACCACCCCGAGGGATTCTCTTTGCTGTAACAGGAGAGCAAAGTCAGACAGGGAGCACAAACCCTCTGGGATGGAGCCCTGGTCGCCAGGCTCAGGTACTCACCGTGCTCACAGAAGGTTCCCCGCCAGCCCGGGCTGCAGGTACAGGCCCCGCTGACGTGGTCACAGGTGGCTCCGTTGTCACACTGACACTGGTGCCGACAGCTCAGCCCAAACCATCCTTCAGGGCACTCTGGAAGAAATGAGACTGAGGAGCCTGTCCTTTCCTGGGTGCCAGGGAAGCAATCCTAGGGCAGGGGCTCAGACCCTGAATGGAGTAAAAATACCTGGCAGCTGCTTTTTTTATGACAACCAGCGGGTTCCAGTGTGCCCCTTACAGGTGGGTACCCACATACCCCAAGCCACCCTGGGGACAGGATCAGCAGCACAGCCAGGGAAGGGGACTGGGCCGGCCCGATGCCTTCCCCTGGAACACCCGCAGCCCCTGCTGGGTGCCAGGGCAGGCAGGGCAGGGGCAGCACTCACTCTGCTCGCAGTGGCTGCCCGTGTAGCCGGCCTCGCACAGGCACCGCCCGCTCTCGGCGCTGCAGCTGCCGTCGCTGTTGCTGCAGTTGCAGGTGTGGGCACAGTCGGGGCCCCAGCGCCCCAGGTCACAGGCTGGAAAAACACAGCAGGAGCCCGTCACTGGCGCGGACCCGAGAGCACAGCGTGGGCACAGTCTTTGCCAGCAGCCACAGCGTCCCTTGGGCACAGGGACGAACTCGGCTGCAGAAGGGCCAGTGGCACTGCCAGCACCGGGCAGACAGCAGAGAAACCATAAGGATTTCAGAGAGATCTCCCTGGCAGCTGCACGGCGTGGGAGATGAGAATGGAGCGGTGGCAGCATGGCTTGGCACGGGTCAGGGTGGCCCAGGAGTGCAGGTGACAGAGCACGGGTGCCGTACCTCGCTGGCAGTGGTGCCCCGTCCAGCCAGGTGGGCAGCTGCACGTCCCCGTCACCGGATGGCAATGTCCCTCGTTCCCACAGCTGCAGCTCAGCTGGCAGTCGGGGCCGAACCAGCCGGGTGGACACACTGCCAAGGGAAACACGGAGGGACTGCGGGTGGCTGCTGGAACCCCGGCCCTGGGCGGAGCCGCCGGGTCCCGCGGTGCTGCGGCAGAGCCGCGGGCACCGACACAGCTCTGACACCCCGAGCGCAGGTGCTGAGCGGGACGAGGGGCTCAGCATTTAGCCTCCCTTTCTGCTGCTGCAGAAGTCACCACTGTGGAGAGGGGACTCTATAGAGGGACTTTGAAGTCCCCACTCTGCGCCCCGACGAGTGAGGGAACAGAGATGTGCACAGTGCTCAGCGTGGCAGTGCCTGGTCAGTCACTGGATGCTCCACTCGCTGGAGCAGATGCTCCAGGACAGCAGAATGCCCCCCATTCCAGCTGGAGATGGACATTTCAGCGGAGGGACCCACCCCAGCCCACACTCACCATCCTGGCAGCGCTGGCCGGTGTAGCCAGGTGGGCACAGACAGGCTCCAGTGCCGGGGTCACAGCTGGCGTTGTTGGCGCAGTCGGGGCAGATCTCCTGGCAGCCCGGTCCCCAGAGACCCTCAGGGCAAGCTGGAGCGTGAGCAGACAGAGAACACAGAGCACCGGGGTCAGAGCCGAGGCGGCGGAGGGAAACGCCCGCCCATTCGGGCTCCCTCTCGCCGTCATTGCTGTGCCCGTGCAGGACGTGGCTTTCTGTCCGCAGCACGTGGCCACCAGCGAGCACAGCACGGCCGTGCCTGTTCCACGAGCAGACTGTCAGTGCTATTCTGAGCTCGCTCCGGGATTTTCATGCCAATTTTGGATTTGCATCCACTCGCGGGGAGCCCCAGGCGCTCCTCAGTGGGAAATGGTGCTGCTGGCACAGGGACTCGGCAGCTGCCGTCACAGCACGGACAGCACATCAGCCACTGCTCCAGGACCCGCTGCGAGTCGCCAAGGAGGAGCAAAAGGCTAAGAACTGCTAAAACCAGGGCAAGAATCCTTCTCCAACTGGTCCTAAGCTGCTCCGGGGCCTGGAAAAAAGGCAGCTTGAAATGTATGGTAAGCAGTGTGCACACGTAGCCTCATCGCTCAGCCAAACTCTTCGGAGCGGGACATCTCGATGTGACTAACACCTTCCAGCTGCTGCAGTTCTGCAGAATCATGCAAAAGCTTTTCATTTCGGGCTCTCTGGCTTTCCAGCAGTTAAAGAGTAATCTGGTGAGCGCAATTAAAAACACGCACGGGTAAAGAAAGTTTCCTCTCCTATGTTGAGGGCTGCAACAACCCAAAACATCTTCATCTTTTTCACCGTGTGTGTTTGCTTGCGCTTCCCTCAGCCTCGACAGCAGAGCAGGGCTGTTGTTTAAGACTCACCATCAAAAGCTGCAATTTTTTTCTAATTTTCCACAAAGATTATTCTAATTGCACTGGGTGGCTTTAAACTGGATTTCAGCAAAAGAAGAGTAACAGCTCTGCACCTGAATCCATCCCTCTACACCTGAATTCCTCCCTCTACACCTGAATCCATCCCTCTGCACCTGAATCCATCCCTCTGCACCCGAATCCCTCCCCTCGAACCTGAATCCCTCCCTCTGCACCTGAACCCCTCCCTCTGCGCCTGAATCCCTCCCTCTGCACCCGAATCCCTCCCTCTGCACCTGAATCCCTCCCTCAGTGCGTTGGCTCTGCTGCCCGTGCTCACCTTGGGCACAGTCATGTCCCATCCGGCCGGGCGGGCAGTGACACTGCCCCGTGCTCCGGTCACAGGACGCTCCTCCACAGGCACAGGGATGCCGGCAGCCTGGCCCAAATGTCCCCTCAGGGCACTCTGTGGGACAACAGCAGGGTCAGAACCTCCCCCTCAAGGGCATTCTACCAGCCCAGCCCTGCAGCCTGAAGGAGCCTCGGGGTCTGTGGGGAACAGCCCAGCTGTGAGAGGTCCCCACCCGTGCTCATGGTTTAGTGGGCATGGCGGTGTTTGCTCAAAGGTTGGGCTTGATGGTGTCGAAGGTCTTTTCCAACCTTAATGATTCTGTGAGCCTGGGTGTGACCACTCTGCGAGCCACACTGGTCACCTCCAGCACTGCCACCACCACCGTGGTCAGTCTGTCCATCGCTTCTCTCTCGTTGTGTGTCCTTCCAACAAGAATTTCTTCATGCAGAAGTGACCACTCATGTCCCCAAAAGCTGAGGCCAAACTGGTCTCCAGCCTTTGGATAAAGATTCTGCCCGAGCCACCCTGCCCTCTGTGGGCTGGGGCGCAGAGCACCGGGGTCACAGCCCCACACCAAACCACCCCTTGGCTTCTCCAAGGTGCTGTGAGGGTTTTCACCTCCCTGGCTGTGAGCACCAGGATTTTAGGAAGCAGCCAGGTTTGCAGCAGGACACAGATGGAAAGCAGGAAAGAAAGAGCATCCTCATCCAGAGGAGGAGCACGTGCTTTTCCCTCCCTCTGCTCTGGACGCCAGCGTGGTTCTGCCCACTCCAGCTCGGTTTGACCTTTGTACCCCGTACCACAATTTAGCAACCAGCTGGTGCCATGCAGACCGAGGCCCCCAGACCCAAAGACCCTTAAATCCTCTCTGAGTCCCCCACAAGAGCTCCACGCTCACCAAAGCCAACGTTCTGTGAAGCTTCAGCAGGGGCGAACGCGCCGGCACTGACAAACCGCCGAGGTTTCCAGTGACACAGTGGAGTTTTTGTTATTCCTCCTCTTTGCTAATTGATGGCAGATGTTTGTCTTCACCCTCTAATAATATCCAGATCCGAGCAACAGCCAAGAGCCTACTATTTCTATACAAATATTTGTGTTATTTCCTGTGACTCCCCCCCTACAGCCTTCAGCTCCTTTCTTACCCTTTTTAAAAATATCCTGAGCGGGAGCTCCCGGCCCGACGAGGCTCCAGGGGCTCCAGGGGCCACAGCACCCCACCACGGGGGTCTCAGGGCTCTCAGACCCTGCCAGGGGGCACAGCCCTGCAGGAGCTGCCCCCACCTCTCCTGCCAGCACTGTGGCAGCACTTGCATTGGGATTTTTGCCGCTGTCTGCAGCTCTTGTTCCGACCAAGCCCCATCAGATGATAGGGGCTCTGCATAGAGATGGGGCTCCGCACCACGACCCTGTGCTANGCAGCTCTTGTTCCGACCAAGCCCTGTCAGAGATGGGGCTCTGCACCACGACCCTGTGCTGGCAGACCAGTGAGGTCAATGGTTGTAACTTCTGGGCTGGGGTGAAGCCGTGCTTGGCCGAACATCAGTTAGTGCAGAAACTCCCGGGATGCTCCAGTCCAAACCCAGATGTGGCCACTTCCAACCTCTCCACGCAGTGTCTTCTTCTGCTGCTGTCTTCAAGTGCCCAACTTTTTGCATTTTCTGTAGGACCCAACCAGCTGAAGGGGGTTCAGGAGGCTCCAGCCTCACAAGAGCAGGAGTGGGTTGATTTTTCAGTCACCACTCAGCTCTGCGGTTGGCAGAACTTACTCTTTTCCAGGCGCTGTGTTCGTATTTTGTAATCCTCACCTCGTGCCAATGACTCACTGCCTTTAGGTTCTCTCAAAGCACCTTTGTCTGACCAAAGTGAAGCTCTCTGACACACCCAGGATCTTGAAATCTGCACCCTCAGAGCCTGAGTGTTGGACACATTTAGACATGCACAGAGCTGGGCAGCTCAGTCACCATCCCATCAGCTCGCCCTTCATGGGAAGAGCACAAAACTGCTCCAGGAGGTTCATACAGAGGCAGAAGTTTGAATCCTAATATAAATTAAAATACTCTTTTGCCCTTGCAGATGAAAGAGATTTTCAATATGGAATAGAGAACGGAGCAGAAAATGTGATATTGTTGTGCTGGGCAGGGATTGCCCGGAAGGGAAAAGACATCAAGGCCACGGAAAGATAATTAGATCCCAATCACCTCCATCTGCCAACACAGACGTGTCCAGTGGCAGGGTGAAGTGAGACCTTGCTCCACTTTCCTGAATCAGGCTCAATTTGTACGAGGAATTCACTCTCCCACTTTAGGGAGGCAGCAGCGTCTCACGGAGACCTGTGGATGGCAGCTCCTGTGTCCCCTGCAGCCTCTACTGGCCACCCACCAGATCATCCGCAGTGGGCTGGGGCTCCCAGGGGATCCTGGAAGTGCTTTTGTGTGGTTTTGTGCAGGAGAAGTGTGAGGACCGCTGAGTTTCTGGCACACACGGCGCTGCCCTGCCTTACCTTGGTCGCAGTGCTCCCCGTGGTAGCCTGGGGGACACTCCTGCTGACACTCGCCGGTGACAGGGTCACAGGGCACTCCTGGAGAGCAGCTACACTGCTTCTTGCAGCCATCCCCGTAATACCCAGGGTCACAGCCTGCGAACAACCATAATTAGAGAGAAAGGAGATCTGAAATTAGTCCTTGCCCCTGGCAGAGCCTGGCCCTGGGTGCTGAGCACCCTCCCGAGCTCCACCACCCACTGTCACAAGTGTCCCCAGCCACCACACAGCTCCTGCTGAGCACTGAACGTGGCTGAGGGTGAGCAGGGCGTGCTCCTGAGTGAACACGAGGTGAGACAGCCTGGGAGGGTGGAAAGCGAGCAGAGCTTTTCCCCCCAGAAAATTAATGTGGGGGAAAGAGGCCACGGGAGGAGAAAGGGGAATGCTCCAGGGATGCTTTGTGGGAACAGAACGACACCAGACCACACCAAGTTGGGAGCGAATGTGGATCTGCTGAAGGGTGGGAGGGCTCTGCAGAGGGGCCTGGACAGGTTGGATAGATGGGACAATTTCAGGGGTATGAGGTTTAACAAGTCCAAGTGCCGAGTCCTGCACTTTGGCCACAACAACCCCTGCAGCGCTACAGGCTGGGGACAGAGTGGCTGGACAGTGACCAGGCAGAAAGGGACCTGGGGGCACTGATGGACAGCAGCTGGACATGAGCCAGCAGTGTGCCCACATGGCCAAGAAGGCCAATGGCACCTGGCCTGGATCAGGAATGGTGTGGCCAGCAGGACCAGGGATTCTCCCCCTGTACTGGGCAGTGCTGAGGCCGCACCTCGAGTGCCGTGTCCAGTTCTGGGCCCCTCAGTTCAGGAAGGGCACTGAGGGGCTGGAGCGTGTCCAGAGAAGGGCAACAAGGCTGGTGAGGGGTGTGGAACACAAGTGCTGTGAGGGGTGTGGAACACAAGTGCTGTGAGGAGCGGCTGAGAGAGCCGGGGCTGTTCAGGCTGGGGAAGAGGAGGCTCAGGGGAGCCCTCATCGCTCTCTACAGCTCCCGGACAGGAGGGGGCAGCCAGGGGGGCCGGGCTCTGCTCCCAGGCAACAGCGGCAGGACAAGAGGACACAGCCTTAAACTGTGCCAGGGGAGGTTTAGGTTGGACATTAGGAAGAAATTCCTCACAGAAAGGGAGATTGGGCATTGGAATGGGCTGCCCAGGGAGTGGTGGAGTTGCCATCCCTGGAGGTGTTTAAGGAGAGCCTGGATGTGGCACTCAGTGCCACGGCCTGTGTGACAAGGTGGTGTTGGGTCACAGGCTGGGCTCGATGACCTCAAAGGTGTTTTCCAGCCCAGCTGACCGCGTGGCCGCGTGCCTCACTCACTGTCCTCGCAGCGCTGGCCGCGGTAGCCGGGTTCGCAGCGGCAGGAGCCGTCCCTGGCGTCACAGCCCCGCGAGTTGCGCTGCAGGCACTGGCACTCCTCCGAGCAGCCGGCCCCGAACGCCCACTTGGGGCACGCTGCAGGCAGAGGGGGAAAAGCCGGTCAGCCACCCAGGGCGAGGGGCAGAGACCTCCTTCCCAGGAAGGCTGGAATCCAGGGATAACAGCAAGGGCGGGGACAAGCGCACCCAGGTGGCAGAACCGGCCGTACAAGCCGGGGTCGCACAGACAGGCGCCGTAAATCCGATGGCAGTGACCCCGGTTGGCACAGTTGCACTTCTTCCTGCAGTGCTTCCCGAAAAATCCCTTCGGGCACCCTGGTAACAGAAAGAGAGGTTTCCTGGGAAGATGAGCCAGTTTCGGCAGGTCATTTTAACAGCAGAAGAGAAACACACCGGAACCAGAGCTGTGCGAGGCCAGGGATGCACCGAGGGAAGGGATGCAGCCAGGGTGAGGGCGATCAGATTCCCTGCACCAGCTCCAAATCAGCTGTGCAGTGTCACAGGGGATGTCACTTGCTGCCACTCGCCGTGGTGCTCCAGGGCACCCATCAGCTCTGCACTCGCTGTGACCAGCAGCTGTGCTGGTTGGGACAGAAATAACCCACCCACAGGGCTCCCAGAGTGTCAAGGCTGTCCTCCGTGAGAAAGCAACCCACGAGGCTGCTCCTGTTGAAAAGCCACAGGGATATTTGCACTATTAAGTGAATAAAATTATTTTTTCTCTGTTATGCTGAAGATGTCGATATTGGAAGCACATGGCAGACAGGCTGTGTCAGCAGAGAGCTCTGGCCAGCAACTGCCCCCCGGCAGCACGGGTCTTGTCCCTATGACCAGAGGAGCAGAGGAAATGCCACCCTGGGACAACAGAGCAATTCTGCATTGTTTATTTTAATTTTACCTTCCTGTTTTCTCTCTGTGCCCCGCAATCACCTCCGTCCTACAGAAAGAAGAGGTCGGGGTATGTCTTGTGTTCATTTGCATTCTGCTTCGCCCTCCTCCTTCAGTAATAGCTCCCACATGTTCCCAACATGTGACTGAAGTCCTTTTGTCTGAATCTCTGATTGTCTCCCTCGTTCTGGTTTTCAGATTATGTCCCCCAAATTTTAACCCTTTGGGAGCAAGAAGTGAGCACCACCAGCAGTGACACCTCCTTTGGGTACTTTGGGTAACTACTGCTGTCACAGCTTTCCAATGCCTTGGGTGGAAAATGCCTCCATGGTTTCTATGGAAATTCACCATGGAAATTGTGGGTTTGATATTCTTTCCTCTGCCTGCCACGGAATGTCCCATGAAATAGAGATCTCTGCCCCCAGTCACAGCTGAGCAGCGAACGGGGCTGCAAAGGTCTTTGGGTGCAAAGACAAGGCAGAACCCCTGGAGCACTGTTTTGTGGGGGAAGAGTCCCCTTTACCACCTTTTTCCTTACTAAAATGGCATTTTTCTGCACAAGACTCAGCGGTCACAGGAGTCGGAGCAGGGGTGGTTCAAGAAGAGGGGCTGAAAGATGCTGTCAGTGAACAGCTACAAAGGGATGAGTGTAGGGAACCCCACGGGAAACACCTCCAGGCTTCGGGGAAGCGCATCTGGGACATCTGAGAGTGGCACCAGCGACGGCCAGAACAGCCATTTACACAGCGATGGCAAATCTCTGCTAAGACATCGACACCAGGAAGGAGGAGGATGGGGACGGCCCCCAGCACCGCAGAGCAGGTGAGGGGACGCCGGACTCACCATCCTGGCAGAGCTCTCCGGCCACGCCGGGCGGGCAGCGGCAGGCGCCGGTGGCAGGGTCGCAGGTGCCGCCGTTCTGGCACCGGCAGCTCTGGCTGCAGTTGCTGCCGAAGGTGCCAGCCGGGCAAGCTGGGGAGGGAGAGGGAGATGAGGCTCAGCCCGGCCACGGCCTCGCAGGGCTGCGTCCCCTGCGCAGCCCAGAGCCGGGCGCAGAGCTGCCACTCACTCTGGTTGCAGAGCGTGCCGGTCCAGCCGGCCGGGCAGTGGCAGCCGCTGCCCTCGGCGTTGCAGGTGGCTCCGTTCTGGCAGTCGTCGCAGGTCAGGCTGCAGTCGGGGCCAAACGTGTGCTCCAGGCAGACTGCAACGAGAGGCGCTGTGGGTGAGAACCTCACTGAGACTGCTGCAGTGTCCCTGGGGAGTTTGGGCAGAGAAACGCCCGTGTGGAGGCTGCAGCAGAGGTTAACACAGAGGAGCACTCGGCAGGTCCTGTGTGTTCACCAAACAAATAAACCCAGCATGAATCACAATCCCTGAGGAGTTCCAAGCGAAGCATGGCACCGACCGCTGCTGCAAAATGCCCACCGAATTTCTCTGACAGCGTGTGCTCCCCTCGTGCTTCCATCTCTTCCTCCTCCTCCTCGTAGTCGTCGTTGAGGAGCTGGGTGAATTCATCTCGCAGGATGGCGACGTGAGGGATGGGGCGGATGACGGGGCGCCGGCCATCCAGAGCCTCCACCGTGTCCTCTGTGGCTGGGGAGCAGGGACAGAGGTGACAGCGTCACAGTGGGAAAGGACCCAAGGTCTCTGGGAGGTGAATAGTGGGGCGGGACCTCTACAACAGCAAAGGGAAACCAGAACTCTCTGTGGGTCTCAGGTTTGGCCACCTGCATTTTTTGTTTTGTTATTCCCAGCGTTGATAACAATATAACTAAAAATACAGATACCTGTTGGATTCTGCAGACAGAGATCGGTCATTCTACGGCTGGAGACCCTCCAGACCCCTTTGTGTTCTGTCCTCTCACTGGTCTTGCCCTGTTTTGCCACCTCTAAAGCTTTTCTGAGTTGTTAAGGGTTTTTTTGCTAGAGCAGGCCCAGGTCAGCTACGTGGCCTCCAGAGCTCTGTACTGCTACAAACCAATAATCTGTTATTTCTTGTAAGGAAAAGGTGCCGTGAAGAAGCTGGAGGAGGTGAGGTGCAGGGTGAAGGAGGTCCAGTCCGTGTGGTCCTGGCTCGGACAGGAGGCAGAGGAGGGACCCACTGCCCGGCCCGAGGCAGCTCGGACGAGGCACTTACAGGTGCAGCTCCTTCTGTCTTCATCCAGCTTGTGCCCAATGTCACAGCCACACTGGAACGACCCTGGCTGGTTCTGGCAGGTGTGTTCGCATCCCCCGTTATTCACAGAGCACTCATCCACATCTACAAGACATGGGACACTCCAGTGGGACGGGAGCAGGGACAGGGGCCCGGCCATGCCTGCCCGTGCAGCAGTAGTGGGCTGGTGGCATCCTCTCTGCTAGATATGTGAAGCCATCGACTCTAAAAAGGGAGTTAAACCACCTCAGGGATTAGGGATGCCTGGGTTTCAACATGGAATGTGCTGGGCTTCGGTTCCCATCCATCATTAATTGTGTAGGAACAGGTGGGTGAGTTTGGCTCCTTCCCCTGGGAAATGTTGTTGAGAGCTTTGGAACTGAGAACAATTATTAGGGGGATTTTTCCCCACACTCCTTCTGTTGGGAAGGTGACTCATCAGAAAGCTGGCAGGAAAACTGGGAGAAACTGGGAGAAACTGGAAGAAATGCCTGGCTGTTCGCAACCAGGTAGGACAATTTCTTCTTCTCCTAATTAAAAGCTTCATTAGCCCCCGTCTCGGCCGTTGTAACCAGACACTGTTATTTGTCTTTATCCCTTGGGTGAAAGTGATGGGCAGTGTTGGCCTCGGGGGCTGAACATCAAATGCGTTTTGTGAATAAATGGGGCCAGGCCTGGGCCAGCTCACTCTGAGTCAGCCCAGTCTGAATTTGTTGTGTTCAAGAATCCCATTGCCCCTCTCCAGTTGGGCTGGGCTTAGTGTAGGGGTTAGAACTGAGCTGCCCAACACTAAACAGAGGAGAGTGACAACAGGGAAACGAGAAGCAGAGGGACCCTGCGTGTCCCTGGCTCTGCCGGGAGCCCAGCGAGGTGTTGGCACTCACCATCACAGCCACAGCCGTCCGTGCTGAGCCTGTACCCGGCATGGCAGGAGCACTCGTAGCCCCCCGGGTAATTGTAACAGTCTTGCTGACAGCAGTGAGAACCGGTGTCACACTCATTGATGTCTGAATGAGAAACAAAGGGTGTTAATGCACTGCAGAGTGGTGACAGGAACTGTAAACTGCTCCCTGGCTAGTTCTGGTGAGCTTCCACTGATCTGCTGCCAAAGGCTGAGCCAGGATTCTCGAGTTCCTCCTGAAATCAGGGAGCTTGGCATAACAGATCATCCTCCCCATCGAGGGAGGAATCCTGAGTCCTTGAGGGAAGTTCATTGTGATTCCCAGTTGGAGGTTGTGGTCACAGGTTTTGCGTCCTTACAAGCAGGGTGATTCCAGCTGAGTGACTCCTGCTTAGGGCAGTTTCATCAGGGAAAAACTAATTAGTTTGGAAGTCATAATTGCTCTCCAAGCCATAGCTGCTGTCCAAGTATATCTTGGGGGGAGGTTTGGGGATGTCTTTGAGCAGAGCAATGTTTCATCTGCTCTCACTTTCCACTGGTTTCTATCCTCTCTAGCCTGTTTGAGTGCACACACAGTAGCCAAGAGGGATCCTGACCTAAAATCCCAAGAGGGATCCTCACCATTACCTGGGATGTGCTTGGAAATCAAGATCTGGCCTTTTCCTGCCCCTTACCAGTGCACGACTTCTGATCCTCTTCCAGCCGAAAGCCAAAGTTACAGGTGCAGACCGGGCCAGAGCTGGTGTGGTGGCACATGTGGGAACAGCCCCCGTTGTTGGCTTCACAGCTGTTCACAATCTCCATCTCTATCCCTGGAAAAGGCAGCCTTGGTTAGGATCCTGTGGGACACATCCACACGCACCGCTGGCCCCTGCCTGCCCTCGGTGCCGCGCCCCCGGCACTGCATCCCTGCTGAGGAGGGGGATCTGCAGTGGGAACGGGTGGAAATAGCTCAGCACAGAGGCCACTTCTGGGCTGGGAAGCGGGGTATAAAAAGAAACCTCTGGATCTCACGCAGCCTCTTAGGGACGGAGTCGTGGAGCAGGCTCTGGACAATCTCTGGGATGAACAGGCTGCGGATGAAACCTCTCCCGTTCCTGCCAAGCAGCAGCGTGTGCTGCCAACCAAAAGTTGGCTCAGCCTCAGAGCAGAGCTGTTCTGGTGCCAGGGAGAAATGGGAGCAGCAGAACACAGCTAAGCAGGGAAACATCCAGATGCCTACAGCGAGAATCGTTAGTTCCTGACATGTCAAAAGTGGTCGGCGCAAACATCAATTGCAGCCATAGATCATCCGAGCTTGGCAAGCTTTCTGTAAACTTGTCTAGTTAATTAAGCTTTCTTAAACTAAAAGGAACTTGTTTCATGGAGCTTTGACTCAGTTCTGAACCTCAGGAAAACAATTTCTGCCTTCAAGAACACTGAGATTTTCGTGCGTTCAGACCCAAGGAGGATGAAAGAAAGGGAGCTTGATGCTTCCCAATGGATCTGTGCTTGTCAAAAACAAAAGCTGTGCCACAGTGGATGACTTTATTCCAGATTTCACAACGTGATTGTCATCCCTCTCTTCCCTTTCCTTACAAAAGCAGCACAAACAGGGTTTTGCTTAAAAGAAACGTGCTAGGAAGGGCAGGGAGGAACACCTTCCATGTGGAAAGGCTGCTTTGCTGACCCCAGGGCAATGTCAATGCTTATGGTGTGAGACTGGCCGTGTCCCCAAGGAGGAAGCTGTGCACGTGCTTTGGCTCTTAAATCTCACATCATCAGCCTGGTGCCCCCTGTTGCTCTGTTTGATGCCTTTCAAGACCCATTTATGGCCTGCAAAGCCTCGCCCTGGTACCCTTGGCAAGCTCCAGCAGCTGCACGGGGGGACCCTCACAGCTCCCAGTAACACCAGCTGCCAGCACTGGGACTGCCACGGTGGCTGTCATCTGTGAGGGGCTGGTGGCTCTGGTTCGGCCTGGCCCTGCTGGGCTGCACCAGCTGCACAAAGCTGTGAGGACAGTCTGGCCCACCCTTGCATCACAGAGTTTATTTCTCTCCTCGATGGGAGCAGATGTGATCCCTTTACTGGCTCAGCTCCTCCTTCAGTGACACATCTGCAGCTGCACAAGCTTGTCCAGCAGAGTCCCCAAGAGCAGAACTTGGCTTATTTGAAGCCAAATGGCTCCAAATCGATTGCCTAAACCAGCTAAAATAGCTTCGTGGTGACTTTAGAGACCAGACTAAGATTTTTATGTTGGTGGGGGAGTACACAGCCCCAAATCTGCTTGTGAGATCCTTCAGCAGAGATTGCCGTGGCTTGGCCCTGGCGATTCCCAGAGGGCAGTGACAGACACATGCCTGCAGCAGCCCAGATGTGCCCTGCCCTGTCCTGCTGGGCGGGGCTGAGCCCTCAGTACTCACGGTAGCAGCGCTTGCCATCCGCCCCCAGCTCGTAGCCCGGGTTACAGGTGCACTTGAAGGAGCCCCGGGTGTTGAGGCATTGGTGTGCACACATGGCCAGCCCCGTCAGGCACTCGTTCACATCTGGGAGAGGGAGAAAGCCGTAAGATAAGCAGGCTGAGCCTTAAACATCCTTCCAAAGGGACTGTTGTTACGATATTTGAGTTTTGCACTGGTTTCTTGGACCCTGAATTCTTCACTGGGGTCCAGACCAACAAGACACAGGGTTAAGAGTTTGGAAATGCTGTAAATCCTCCCAGGAGACCGGATCACGTGAAAGTGGGGCATTCACAGAATCACAGAATCAGTTAGGTTGGAAAAGACGTTTGAGACCATCAAGTCCGACCTATGACCTAAAACTACCTTGTCACCAGACCACGGCACTGAGTGCCACACCCAGTCTATTCCTAAACACCCCCAGGGACAGGGACTCCCCCACCTCCCTGGGCAGCCCATTCCAACGCCTGACCACCCGTTTGGGAAGAACTTTTTCCTAGTGTCCAGCCTAAACCTCCCCCGGAGCAGCTGTCTGTGGTTGCAGACAGCTCGAGCAGGGCTCTTGCGCAGCCTGAGCCCCCCGTGGGAAGGCGTGTGCATCCCTCCGTCCTGCTCCCACTGACCACAGTGTCACGTCACCCACGAGACACGGGGGATTCTCCTCCGGGGGAAGGAGCTCTGCAGGGCACTCACCTTGGCAGGCCTTGCCGTCGGGGGCCAGCTGGTAGCCGGGGTGGCAGTCGCAGCGGGCGCGGCCGCGGTGGCTGTGGCAGCGGTGCATGCAGCCCCCGTTCCTGTCAGCGCACGGGTTCCTCACTGCGGGCAGAGCAGAGAGCCCGGGGTTATCCCACACGGATCCTGCCTCTCGCGGCAGCGCGGGAGAGCAGAGCGCGGAGCAGCGGGAAAGCCGGAGGTCTGTGAAAGCCTGCTCTGCACCGGGCAGAAAATCCCGGCTGCTGCTCCGGTGAATGCTCCATCTGTTCGGGAGGATTTGCAGGGCCTGAGACCCTGCAAAGGGCCGGCACTGAGCCGGGTAAAACCCTTCCAGCAGAAGCTTGGCACGTCCCTCTCCAGAGATTACAGAGCGAGTGCTGGCAGTTTGCTCCAAGTGCTCCTACCCAGAGCTTTGCCAATCTCTGACCTGCCCCTGGACCACGACAGATGCTCCAAACCCCGCTGACTGCTGCGTTTGTAACACCCCAGTTGTTCCTTTCGCCTTAGCAGCTTCACAGCTCAGGACTTCCCTCCTTCCTGCCCTTTGAATGCCAACTGCTGTGAATGAGAACAACCTTGTGTTCTGCCCCCTTCAGCTTCTCCCCCTCCTGAGGCAGGAGCAGGTCAGCCAGAGAGGCAGAGGATCCCCCCCCGCCGCCACACTCTGCTGTCCCTCCACTCTCACAGCAGCCCGTGCCTTCATACAGTTTCATTTTTGTTGGCTACACTCCCCCAGCTCTTCCCATCCCTTGGAATAAGCCGCAGGATACATCCATGACAACAAAACACACGGAGTTTTCACTGGAAACCCCCGAGTCTGATCTGCTGGACATCTGAGCCTCCCCAACCCGCAGCTCCCAGCTGGAAGCTGTGGCCTCCCGAGCGTCCCAGGGACTCACGGACGCAGCGCCTGCCATCCTCGTGCAGCTGGTGGTTGTGCCGGCACTGGCAGCGGTGCTGGGCCAGCGTCACCTGCACGCAGTCGTGCTCGCAGCCGCCGTTGTTCAGGGCGCACGAGTTCAGGGCTGCGAGGCAAAGGGACACGAGGTTTGTCACGAAAGGATGGCGCCTGGACGAGCGAGCGGCACCTGGTGCGTCTCGCACGGGACCAGAACAGACCACACACACGTAAAGCTCGTGAGGATTTCAGACTGGAGCACAAGTTCATGGCCAGCTTCATGAGCAAGGAGGAGGTTCAGTGGGAGATGTTGCTGCAAAAGCCTGTGGGCAGTGCAGGAGAGGCCGCCCACCACCGTGCCAGCTGGGCACCCTGATCTTTCAAGGCAAGGTCAGCTCAGCAGTGTTGGGTAGGAACTTAAAGTGGTTGTTTTCCACCATGAGAGGTCCCAGCACTCTCCCTGAAGGTGATTCCAGGACACGGGGAGCTGGGTTAGGTCCTGTCCAGCACTGCACGGGAGGGAAGCAGGTTTTCCTGCCAGGCATCCGCCCTCTCCGAAGGGCGCCGTGTCAGCAGCCAGGCTGCTGCGCTGCCGCCGAAATTCCCATCCTTTTGTTCCAGGACAGTCCCTGCAGGAGCACAGCAAGTCCCTGTGCAGTGCCACAGCTGGTTCAAGGCACTGCTGCTCACAGAGCTCTGCTCAGGCACACTCAGGTTTTCCTGTAACAACGTGACGTGGAAAACGGAATTTCTGGCTCCGTGACGTGCCAAAGTCACCGCTCACCCAGGGCGAGGCCCAGCAGGCACTGCCAGCTCTGGGAACACTCAGGGGAAAATGTTTTAAGACTCATCCTGTGCGACCACACCTGGACCAGGTGTAGCAAGCCCCAGCTCAGGGCTCTGACCAGATTTCTGCGTGGACCCTGGGGCACGGGGGGTCCCTGATGCCGCAACCAGCAGTGTCACCCAGACGGAGCACACAAAGACACAGCAGCAGGAGCTCTGATTTCATCCTCGGTGCGGGCAGCACTGGGAATTGAGCTCCCCAAACTGGAGTTCCTGGCCGTGCCACAGCGTTTCTGTGTGGCCTTGCGCAAGGAGCCCGGCGGATTCCAAAGAGTCAGAAAACAGAAGGTTTTGCCTGGGCTACGGCACAAAACAGACCCCATGACCCAGCATGTGGACTCCTCACAAGCCTGCCATCATTAATCAGCCTGGGAGCAGCCTCCTCCTCCTCCTGTTCCTGTACTCTGGGATGATTCTGCAGGACCAGCAGAGGAGCGGGATGTTTAACTGGGATGTGAGCACCTCGCGAGCAGCCAGGGGAATGTGTCTGACACTGTGCTTTTACTGCAGCTCTCCAGGACAACTGACCTTGGATCATGAGGAATTTGAGCTAGGAAACAAAGCAGGGAAGGACTTTCTGGAGCTGGATTCACAGACTCTGGTAGAGGAGGCATCATGGGATAATGACATGCCTCCAAAGCCATCCAAGTCCCCTGCTGGAGCATTGGATGTCTCCTGCGTTAACCCACCCCCTCCTTATGCACTGAGCTTCTCCAAAGGAGGTGTCCCTCATGGGCACTGGGAAAATGGCCTTTAAAGCCTGTTCTGTCTCTTAGGAGCCACCAAAGTGTCACAACCCACTGGGTTGGTGGCTCAGTCCAGGGTGGAAACCCATCCCTGGCTACCACAGGCGGAACAGAACGACGAGCTGCGGTCTCACACGTTTCTGACCTATTTTTCAAACTCCAGAATAAACTCATGTGCTGGCTCTGAGGAATCTGATAGGAAAGCTAAAAATACCTCTAATGAAAACCATCTCTCCCCAGGCTGATCCCTCAGGTGATCACAGTGCCCTCCACAACCTCCGGGGCTTTGGAAGCAGGAGAGCCTGGAAAGCAGCTGCCAGCAGAAGTCTCTGCTTGTAAGACACCTCTGAATGGGTCCTCGCTCTTGTACATGGGTGAAAACAAATATTTGGCTCAGGATGAAAATAAAGGGAAAAAAATATATTTTTTTCCTTTTTTTTTCTGCACACCATTCCCCTGCAAAAAAATATGCTTTAACTCAGAGCTGTGGATCACCCTCATTCCAAACATTTAAAAACCCCCAGTTTCTCATTTTATGCCTCTAATTAACTAAACAACGTTTGGGGGAATAAAAGCAGCTTGACAGGGTCAAGATTTTGCCATATAAAACATAGGGCTGGAGCAAGAACTCGAGGTTTATGTTAGTTGTGCTGGCATTGTTTCCTTTAATCCATTTGGAAGGAAACAACAGAAATATTCAACGTTCCTGAAAAGCTCTGGGTCAGAGTTCCACTACTCCAGCTCTAGCAGAGATGGGTGGTCATTTAAAAATATTCCAATATATTAAAGTGTTTAATAACATATATTCAAAAATAGCCATGAATAATGTGCTTGTTGGAGAGCTTTTTTAATTAAAAAAAAAAAAAACAGAAAATAAGTAAAACAATGCTGATGCCTGCCAAAACATTCCTTCATCTGGGAAAAGCACTGGGCCAACATGGAACAAGCCAATGCATCTTATGTCTAAAATAACCTCCCAGGATGCAGCTATTCAGATGAATTTGAAATCTAAATAATGGTCTCCTTGCAAACTCCTACAAGACCACTGAAAAAAACGCAAAATTCTGGGTTTTTCCTCGCAAGATTTCAGGAGACAGAACCCGTGTGAGGCTGGGTCTCCTTAGCTGGCTCCTCGCAGACTCACAGCCAGCAGACCTCGCTGCTGGCCTTGTTTTAATTACTGCTCGGGGTTTCATTCTGTTTACAGAGCCACTCAAAATATTTCCATTCCCAGATGCTCTGCCGAGCTCAACATTTCTGTGACAAGGCTGCCAAGCCCGGTGTCATCCTGTACATCACACAGATTTTTGTAATTACAGCTCAGACAGATTTTCCACAGATGATATTTCAGTGTCTGCGAGAGGGACGCTCCTTCCAGCCCCGCTGCCTGAGGGGAGTGCAGTGCTGCTGGAAGATGCTGCTCCCAGATTCTGACCCTCTCAGGCCTGGGAAACGGATAAGGAGGGATGGAAATGAGATTTTTGCTGCCGACTGCACAGGGGAAGTGGGTCTGTGCAGCAGCAGCCTGACACAGGGGGTGATTTAATACCTGATCTTTGCACCCTCCAGCTGCCCTTCTGACTTCTCCTCTCTCTTCTGACTTCTCCTCTCTCCTCTCTCTCACCTTCCCTTCAGATCCAAGTGATTTGCCACCAGAAGCAGTGAGTTGATACCCTAAGAGTGACTGTGAGCAGCTGTAACCAGAACTGAGCAGGATGTTCCTTCTGCAGCGTCACACAAACCCCATCAATTCTAAGAAAAGGCTGAAAAACGTGTGACTGGGCAAAGAAAAGGTCAAATTCCCTAAAATGTGCGAGTTGTCTGCAAAATGAAAAGCCCCAGCAAGCACACGTGGTCGCTGAGTCCCTGCACACTCAGCTCAAGCCCACACAAACCTCCTGGCACGGCCCTTCTGCTCATTGTATCACCCCTGTAGCTGAGATTTCTTCATTTGAAGTTCTCCTAATATAAATAGGGATCCATCATGTAATCCCAAACTGATTTATCCTAACCTCAGACAACTTCCAGAAACATGTTTTGTGTTAATCCAGACCATCTCTCTGCTCCGCAGGCCAACAAAAGCAATTGGCTCCCATTAAACCCCTTTGCCTCGGCCTGGCCTGCATCCCTCTGCTGAAACAGTGGAGAAGGACCTGGAGATGTCAGCTTCCTGCCTCCTGCCCATGTGGTTCTGATAAAGAAAGAGGTGATTTCAGGACGCCAAAGGCCTCTCTTTGTTCTGTTTTGCTCTCAATGGAAGCGGCTGCTCCTTTTCTCCCTCCCTCAGCAGTGGTTTGAACAAAGACACAGGAAAAGGATCCTGCACAAGGGAGCTGCAGAGCACCAGCAGTGGCTGAGAGTTGGACACAGGAAGGTGGTTTCAAGCTGGTTTTGTGCTCTCCTGAGTCACAACCCCAGGTACCAGCTCACCCTGGAAAGCTCCCTTGGCCACTCCAGCGCGTTGTGGGGGAATTCTGCAGCTCCAGCTCATCGCTGCTGATCCATCCTCAGAGCCTTTGTGGGTTTTGTGGGGACCAGAAAGAATTTAAAGAATTAGATCCGTGATTTGACAGCCCTTGACTAGAAATGTCACTGCAAAGGGCTCTTTGTGTCTCCAGAGCACTCTCACTGGGGCAGCCAGGAGCTTCCTACAGCCCAAATTTGTGCTTGCCCCAGTGTGGAGCTGCAAGCCTCCCTGAAGGACAAGGATGGATGGAGCGATGGATGGACGGATGGATGGATGGATGGACGGATGGATGGATGGATGGATGGAGGGATGGATGGAGGGATGGATGATGGATGGATGGAGGGATGGATGGATGGATGGATGGATGGATGGATGGATGGATGGATGGATGGATGGATGCTCACTGTCTCCAGTTCCCTTTATTCCTGGCCTATTCCCTATATTTAGTGGCAGTGCTTTGTGTGTCCTCCCCAGAAAATGAGAGGACATCCCAGCTTGAAGAGAAAAACAGCATTGATCAGCTGCCCCTAATCTCTGAGGATGGACCACAAAGAAACCTGGTGTCTGTGGGTACAAGAGGGCAGCCCCAAACACCAGCAGAGGAGTCACCTCTGAGACTGTGCTCTGTTCTGAGCTTTTACAGGGAAAAGATGTTCCACCCCTCCACGACTTTAAAGGGTTAGTACAAAGCTCTGTGAAGGTGTGACGTGCACACATGGACACAAATGTGCAAAGAGCAAAAGCCACCAGTCCTGAAGTGGGAAAGCCCCATTTTAGGTCCTGAGCTACTGATGTTTTAGAAACATTACTAGACAATTATGCAGTGAGAGGTTTTTATTTTCCCTGCCCTGCTTTGCTTTCCTGGGTGCTCTGGATCCCAGGGGTACCAGCACCACGAGCTCGCTGCAGATCCTGCAGGCTCCGCTCCCCAGACCTTCAGGAACTGCCCCACTCACTCCTGTGGATCAGATTTCACGAGCAGAGCCCCCTCACTTTTGGCAGACGAATTCCAGCACGGCACATTATGGCAAATACTTGCTCACAAGTTTAATGCAAAGCAGGTTTGCAGCGCCGGGCACGGGCAGCAGGAGCGGGGCAGCCCTGCCTGCCTGCCTGGATCCCGAGGGAATGCTCAGCCACACCAGCGGGGAAGCCTGGAGAGTGAAAGAAAATGAGATTCCTCCCTACAGCCATCCATTTCACGCTTTCCCCGAAAACTGTTCCACCTTCTGGGAAACCGTTCCACCATCTCCGTCTGCCCCCCGGTCAATCCCGCGAGGCGGAGGCGGCGGCGGGATCGCTGCACGCCACAAGAAAGGAGCAGCACATCGCAGAGACAATGAGGAGATGACAGACCACAGCACGCTTACATGTGAGCGGCGGCAGCACGTCACCCCGACACGAGCGTCGGAGTTCAGTGCCGGAGCAGCGGGCTGCCAGGGCCGGCTTGGTCCCTTGTTTGCCGTCCTTTTCCTTCTGGATTTTTCCGGCACAATACGGGGCGTTAGGGGACCCTGCACCTAAAGTCTCACTGCTCTTGTTTGGGTGTCGTTATGTACTGGAGGCAGCTGTGGCCAGATGTGGGTCAGTGCAGAGCTGGGCATGGTGGGCACAGCTTCCCCGGATGGATTTTTCCTGCTCCCATCACCATTCCCAACTGGAACACACAGACTCTGGAGCGTGACTGTGTTCCGAGAAAACCCAGCAAATGCTCTCTGCAAACACCATCGCCCGGGAATTCTTTCCACTTGCATGAAAATATCCCTCAAATAATGGAAAAGTGTGCCAAACCGAGCCGTGAGGGAGAAGTGGTTTAATTAAAACAGCCACAGATGCTGGAGGCAGACTCCGAGTTCCACTCTGAGCCTCCACTTTGGGGCAGGCAGACAACATTTCAAGGAATTGGCCCCAAAATCAGCTGCAAGGCAAACCTGGTGCCTGGGTGGTGATGTTTGGACAAGCACCATCCAAGAGGATGCATGACCAGCATCCCAGAGAAGAAGTTTTTGGGATTATTATGGCCACAGATCCACACACAGCCACGTTTATTGTCACTTGTCTGTCACACCTGCTGCCCACAGCATGGGCTGGGGAAATACTGAGGTCAAAATGAAGCCTGACTTGAAATTTCTCATTATTTCATTCATGTATCAGTTCTGAGAATGCCACATCTGATAGATCCTGAATCAAAAGCAGAAGCACCAAAGCACTTGGGAGTTACCTCTCCTGAACCAGAATAAACTCAGGGACAGCAAAGCAGCCCCAGCTGTACACGACCACGTGGAAGAAGAGCAAATGTTTTGAACCCAGGGACAGGAACCGTGAGGGGTGACACAGGGACACAGGGGAACACACAACCAACCCAGCAGCATCACTTCGTACTCCAGGCACAGAGGATGGGTGGGAGTGAGGAAATCAAGGTTTTCTGCACGCTGCCGTGATCGGCTGGTAGGAAAAGGGTTGCAAAGAATGAGAGATTCCCAAGGAATTCCCAAGGCAGCCTTACCGAGGCAGGTCCTGCCGTCCGTGTGCAGGCGGAAGCCGGGCCGGCACTCGCAGTAGTAGGAGCCCAGGGTGTTCACACAGCGGTGCTGGCAGCCCCCGTTGTGCACCTGGCACTCGTCAACATCTGCAAAAAAAACCAAGGGAAGAGCGGAATAAAACTCAGGGGAGTGGGCAGGAGGGTGTCTGAGCTCAGGGTTATTTATCCTCTGTTGCCCGACTCCGGATCCGAGGAATGAATGCAAAGGGAACAAGACTGGCCATTTCGTTATGTTCGGTCATAAAAATCCAGGGAATAAAAAACCCATAAAATCCAGGGACAAACCTGCAATCAGTGAACAACAGCCGGAAAAAAAAGGCATCTTACTGTCACTCAGCACAACCCATCAGATCTGGTCACCTCACAATGCTCCTTCCCCACTGACTCCAGGATAATGGATTTATTCATGTTTCACACTTTCTGGCTCCTCAAAGGAAATCCCAAGTTTCTGAGGCAGATTTTTTCCCGTGCCATAATCAGAAATATGGGTAGAGCTGCAGAGGTCCTTAATTCCTGCCGTTTGTGGGTGTGCACCAGCTGTGCACCTACAGGACTTCTCAGACTATAAAGGATCAGAGGGGGGAACCAGGTCGCACCCACACGAACAGCAAAGCACCCAACCAGCCATTCCCTTCCCCATGGAGAGCAAAACTGCAGCAGCTTTGGGTCTCTCCGTGTTTCTCTTTGCACCTTCTGCACCTCCCGCTCACCCAAGCCCCTCCCAGCCCCGAGCCGAGCTGAGTTCCCATCTCTCCGTCCCATCCACGACTGTTACTGAGAAGATAAAGAAACATTTCCTGAGTGAATCACGGCAGGGTGGGGACCCGGCCGTGTCCTCGCACGCCAGAGGTGCAGGAACGTGCCCAGCCCCGCGCCCACGCCCGGCCCCAGCAGCGCCCGCTGCCACAGCCGAGCTCTGCTTCACCCACGGCTCCCACCGGGCAGGCAAAGGCCACAAAAAACGAGCCCTGGCTGAGCCAAATTTTACGTTAATCGGATTAATTGCCAAGAAAATCAGCCAGCAGCAGGGGAAGGTCCGGGTCAGGGATGGGACGGGAAGCGAAGCGGGAGAGGTGACGCCTGTTTGAGCCGGTGCCTCTGAGCTGCACAGAGATAGCACAGAGTTACTGTTTTCTCAGAACGCTTTTCTTAGCAAGGCTGAAAACATTAAAACCTGAAGCCCAGAGATCGTAAAACCCTCTCCTGTCCCAGTGATTTCCAGGGAACCCCCAACCTTGTTTTGGGGTGTCCTGGCTGCGCTGGCCAGGCCGTGCTCCTCCTGCAGAGCTCCCACTGGAGCTGTGGTCTCCATCAGCCCAGCGAAATGCTCATTTCTGTAATGCCAGCCCTTTGCTTTATTCAGTGGACTGGGCCTTTTAGGAGGTTTGGGTATTTTCTTCCTGTTTTTTCCAAGACACTTAATACTGAAAGAAAGGAAAATGAGTAGATTTTTGAGGTGAAACATAAGCTTTGAGTGATGCTCTCTGAAGAGTGAGCCAAAGCCAAAGTGGCTTTTCAAAGGGAAAAATGCCACTGCATGAGTCTGAGATGCTGGTCAAAGCAACCTAATTCTGATTAAATCATTTTCCTCTGCACACACTTGGGATTCGGCAGAGCCCTGGAGCCCCTGAGGCCCTCCCTACTCATCTCTGGGGGCAGGATTAGCTATTAATACACAGACCTGGCTCTGTTCAGCTCAAGAACAGGAAAACTGGGGTTTGGGAAGGTTTTACACAGCGTAATAAAGTTTTTTGGTCTGAATTTAAATGACTATTCCACTGCTTCCCTTCAACTCTAATCTGAAACCGTAGAGAATTTACTGTCCAAGAAACTTAGTGATGTGTTGAGTAAACTTCTTACTTTCACCCCATTACTCACACTCTGTAATTTTACATCTCCTCTCTCCGCGTCTCCTCTTCCCCCTTTGTACTTTTCACCCTCTAAATCTCCGTGATTCCAGAGGGTTGTCCCCATCCCAGCCCCCTCCTGGCCCGGGACAGCGGCCAGTCCTTCCTCGCGCCGTGGCCGCAAAATCACCCGTCCCCTTCGCTGCCACCACTGCCACGTAACCCACCCCATGCCAGTACCCCTCCTGGAGCCTCGCTGATCCCCTCTGCAGTACCAGGGAGATTTTGGGACATACCCTGCACCATGGTGTGACCAAAACAAAGCTGTCCCCAGGGGCAGCGAGGGGGGCAGATCCACCAGCCGAGCCCGGCAGCAGCAGCATCTCCAGGCGTGCCCAAGGCTCACGAGAGAGTGAGTCAGCCAGGAATATGGACTGGGGAGCAGCAGGAGCTGCTCCCGGGGCCAGGAGGCCAGAAGGGTCCCGTTGCCCCTGGTGCAGGTCCTGGCAGCAGGAGCCGGAGCCCTACGTGACACCGCGCGAGCTGCGGCTCGTGGCACGGCGGGGTTATTTTCCTCCTGGAGAGCTGACAAAGTCTGGTTGAAATTAATGTACCAAAGGAGAGAAAATGAGAAGCATACAGGCTTCTCTTCAGCTGACTCTGAGCGAGCCAGAGCCGTGCCAGGACAGAGTTTGCCAAGCCCGTGGGCTGCCTGCTCCGTGGGCAGTGGGTACCGGGCAAAGCCCACCGAGGCAGGAGCCCGGCTCAGCGGGGCTGGGGAGCGGGGCTTGGATCACTGAGGGGGGAAACACCCCTGCAGTGGGGGGAAACTGGAGTTCGTGTCCTCTGCAAGGAGGGCTCACCCCAGAAACAGCAAATGCTCTCTCTCATCAGCCTCTTCCCTGAGCAGAAACAACCTCTGAAACCTCAGACACCCACGAGGACTAACACAGGTAATCCAGCATTCAAACACGGGGAAGATGAACACAAAACCAGAAAAAGGGGACGGAGCGAGGAGCTCTGGCTTTGGCTGGCGGCGCTCCCTGAACACACACAGGTCCTTCCAGAAGGAATACTGATTTATCTCCAGCAAGAGCTACATGTCAGGGGGAAGAAAGTGGCAACAGCAGCTCTGCAAAGCATTAAATATTTGGTAGGGAGGCAGTTTATCTCCTCACAGGGCTGAGGAGGAGGCGATGGATCCCAGCTGGAAGCACAGGCAGGAGGAGCACTGCGGAGGTTCGCTCTGTCTGGCCAAGCAGCAGTGCCAGGCTTTAATCCCTGCAGCAATTAGCCTGGATTACAGAGCAGGGCTGTGGGGAAAAGGTTAATTAAAATCCATCGAGATGAGCATTTGTGGGATTTAGCGACTTTATCTTTCCAGTACCAGTGTGCTGAAGATAATTCAGCAATTTCAAGAAGAGAATGGATGGAGAGCACCCAGCAGTCCCTGCTGCTGGGCAGGGGAGCACAGCCATCCCACACTAAGGACACAGATTAGAACAAAAAAAAAAATCCGCATTACTTCATTTCCTACATGTGTCACGGAGTCCCAGCACGGATAACCTGGGGAATTCGGACACCCTGTTATTCCACACTCCCTGTGTGCAGACAAAACAGCCATGGCAAGGTCCAACAGCGCGAGGAGGCCATGGGAGAGGATGATGCTTTAGCCCTTCTCTGCTACTCTGGAAGTTTTTTCCTCCTCCAGGCTGAGGAAGGACGGCTGGGAATGTGAGTGACCCACTGGAGGGAAGTAAGAGGCCATTTGGGGCAGTCAGAGCACCTCCACACTCTCAGCTTTCATCTCGTCCTAAACCAGGGTATGAGAAAGGCCTAAAAGCACTTAGAGAGCTACAGGGAGTTACTGGGGCCAGCATTCCCTCCGCTGCAGGTGGGAGATGCCCACAGCTTCCCCACACCACCTGTGCCATCCTCAGCAGCAGATTCCAAAGGCACCTCAGGACTGGATGCATTGGCTTCACAACAATCTGATGGAGTGAAAACGCATCAGGAGCTGCTTTGCCAGTCCCTGGCTTTGTCCTCAGCTCACCTTTTCCTGCCCCTGAGCACCGGGGCCGGAAGAGTCGCCCAGCTCCCGCTCGTGCTCCCCTGTCTGCCTCGGGATGGGGCTGTAATTAGGAATTACTCAGCGCGGAGCAGGGATGCACGTAGCAACAAGCACCCGGACTTGCTCTGGACTTGCTGCTGCTCTCACCCTCTCCAACCTTCTTTCATCACTGTTCTACCCTGTTCCCTGTGCAGGCTGTCACTGAGTGGAAGATATCCCCGTGCTGTGCTGTGGAGGCCGACGGATTCCCAGACACAGACCTGGGAATGGAACCCCCAGATGGAAATGCAGGTCGCTGCTGAAGGAGCTAATGGAAAACGATCAAACAACAGCTCTGCTGCTTTCTGGCTGCTTTAGAGGTTCACAGGGAGGATATCACAGCACCAGGTCCACACCACTGCGATGATGGATTGCGAGTCCCCAGCGGAGCACAAAGCTCCCCCTGTGCGAGGACCCAGCGCTGCCATCGGCCATTGCAGCGACACCGGGGCCCAGCAGAGCCCTGGCTGCACTCACGAGGCACATCGAGGCACATCAAGGCACTCGAGGCCCCGGTGAAACCCTCACCATTAGTGCACAAAGCCCCTCCTCACTCTCCTGTCACACGCCGAGCCGCCGGTGACGCGCACACAGCGGAGCCTTGTGCTGTGGCAGCTGCCCGCTGAGGGGACACGGCTGTGGGGACGTGTGTGCCACCTGGGCAGAGGGGAACTGCCTGGAAAACGCCACGCAGACCCTAAAAACCACACCAAGAGCATATCTGGGACTCTCAAAGTACACCAGGAGAACTTCTCTTACCTGTCAAAGAGAAGCTCAAGCAGTGAAGGAAAAATTAACCAAATTAACCAAATTAACCAAACCCACAGTGGCAGCAGTTTAGCTGCGAGATGGACGAACGTGAGAAAACCCCTCAGTTGTGCAGCCTCAGAGGTACCTCACACCAAGGATGAAGCCACGCATGCACAGAGCTTCCCGTCCATGGCAGAATCAGGATCAGGATCTGATGAATTCTGCGTTAGGGAAGGGAAGGTTGGATCCAGCACAAAGCTGCATCTCGGGAGCTTGCCTTGGAGAGTTACTTTGAGCCAACACAGTTGGATGGAGGCAGCAAACATGATCTGAGCTTGAGACAAACATCTGATCTATAAATAACAAAGCAGCGACTCGCCCCTTTCCGAAGGTCTGGCACATCTCACAGCTACTCTGATATCACTTTATAACCGACTGCTCGGGGCATTTATTCATTAGCATTATCTCATGATGAGACAATGCATTCCTTGATGTCTACATTACACCCAAGCATCCCAACTGTTTACTGACCTTCACATTTCCTAAATCTCCATGAACTTTTCCTGCCGTGGAGGGAGCTGAGCACTCACAGAGGGGGAAGGAGGGGTGCACTGGCAGAACTCACACCTGGCTCCGTGTGCCCATCTCCCACCCCACGTAAGCCACGTGCAATGGGAGCACCGAGGACTCCATCCCCTCCACCTGCTCCACGGGAAGTCTGGCCAAGCTTCCCACGCTGCAGCAGGCTGGGAATCGGCTTCCAAAAGACACTGAGGCTGAATGTTCCAGGGCAGGGAAGTGATCCCTGACACGGCTTCTCTGCCTGCATCCCCCAGCCGTGCCCAGCTCCCGGCTCTGGCCGCTGCTGCCGCAGGATTCCCCTTGCACAAAATCCAACCCCAAGTAACGCCGAGCTCTGTGCTGTGTGAGAATGTGCTAAGCAACCCTCCTGCAGCCCCAACTGACCCACAGCCTCACAGACAGAGAAAGGCACAACTTCTTCGTGATAAAACCATATCAAATTTCACTTTTTGCCCTGGACTGGGGCGAGATCCTTTGGAGCCGAGGAAAAAACGAATCTACAGACCCTGGCAAAATGCATGCATTTGGCTTTTTAAGGAATGTGGCACAGGAGCTATCTTTAACCCAGTTGGACAGCAACAGATGTGAAGAAACTCCTGCTTCTCTCCCTCTCTGCCAGAACTAACTTTTCAGAGTCAGAAATGCACCGAATAATAATAATAATAATAATAATAATAATAATAATAATAATACAGTAAAAATAAATATAAGAATACAAAGCACAGGCCAGGTCACCAGCCTGTCACTTGGGTGGCCACCAGCCTGGGACCTCCACCCAGCAGCTGGGGGATCTGGGGACAAACCCCTCGAGGCAGAGCCCGGCAGGGAGCCCCAGCCCGGCTACACAGAATCCAACATGAGTTCGGCTCTGAAAGGACCTTCCCACCTGGTCCCCCACGTACCTGGCCGCAGGTCGGGGTACCCCGCTCGCCCCAGGTAGCAGGGGTAGCAGCTCCTCCACAGGTAGCGGTAGTGCTCGCCGGAGGAGCCCGGGATGCCGCCCAGGCAGCCCAGGCACCACAGCAGCGCCCAGGGCCGGCCCATGACCGCAGCACGGAGCGGGGACGGAGCCGGACAGAGCAGGGATGGAACGGGACGGAGCGGGGATGGAACGGGACGGAGCGGAACGGGAGAGGGATGGAGCGGGGACGGAACGCAGACAGAACGCGGACGGAGCGAGCCAGAGCGGGGATGGAGTAGGGAGGTGCGGGACGGAGCGGGGACAGAGCACGGGCGGAGCGGGGATGGAGCGGGACGGGGCAGGGACGGAGCGGGCACGGAACGCCGACACAACGCGGACGCAGCGGGACGGAGCAGAGGG
>VZRQ01000030.1:92422-127410 GCA_013397975.1 Machaerirhynchus nigripectus | reverse complement strand
GCTCTGTAAAGCAGCATTTCCTTCTTACAAGAGAGCAGAAAAATGGAGACAAATAGGGTTTGAAGGCACTTGGGCTGCACGGAAGAAGAATGGGCTGCAGCTGTGCCAGGAACGCGCTTCAGCCACGCCGTGCTCCGGGTTTCTTTCTGCTACTGCAGATAAATCTTGGTTTTCCCTTGCTCACCCAGAGCCAGCCCCATTCCCATCGCTCCCAGATCACTGCTGCCTCCGGGGCTGGCTGCAGAGGGGATCCTTTGACAATCCCTGGGGATGGGAGCGGCGGCAGGGACGCGGACGGTGACACTGCAGAGCCATCCCTGGCAGCGACGCTTTTATCCAGCAGAACCCAGGCCCCAGGTCAGCCCTGCGATAGCAGCAATAGAAGGTGTCTGCGGGCAGCACACAAACCTGTCAAGTCATGAAGAATTAAATGTATTTCCAGCCAAGAACAGAGCTGGGGAAGGACAGCGATCAAAACAAGGCTGATGTGATCAAAGAGCCCCAGCGTTTAATTCCCCCAGCCTCTTCTAATTCGCTCCTGTCTGGGCTCGGAGCACCCTGGCTGCTCGGAAACACCAGACCGTGCAAGTTTTGTTTTACTTTTCAGAAATCCTAAGACCTGCTAGAGCTTAACGAAATCCCCAAGGGTTTATATTTGCTTAATCCCCTCTCCGCAGCAACCTGCCGGCATTCGGAGACGGCGGCTCATTCCAAGGGCTCCGGGCAGGGTCCAGGCAGGGAGCTGGAGGAGGTGCCCAGCACCCTCTGGGGTAGTTGGCACTCTGCAGGTCTTAAAAGTATGGATTCTGTAAATCCATAAATTCTTATTACATTTTCACACAGTGTAAGTGCCTAAATGCAGGATCTGTTTGAGGGGAGGTGTGTGGATCCAGATGAAGCCCAGCATACCTGAACTATTATTATTATTATTGTTATTATTATTATGTTTAACTGCAGCTTTCATGTAAAATTCCCTTTAATCTTTCAAACAGACCCAGTCTCAGCAGGTTCCCCGCAAGCCCCGAGTTTCTCCAGCAGATACAGCCAGAGCCGGAATGATCCTTGCCTCCACATTTTGTCAAAATAAGCTTTGTGGTTGGGCTCTGCAAACACTCCTGCAGCTCCCTAGAGCTTGTATTTATCAAAGCATTATGGAACTTCCTTCCTCTGTGGCCGAAACGCGCGATCCATAAATAAAACGAGGAGTGTTCCTCATCCCCTAGCTCACCACAGGCTCGGCATCACCACTGGCTGGGGGTGAGGGTTTTTGCTGTCATGGTTTTAGGGCTGTTTGGCCATCCTGAGTTCTGTGAGCTTTGGATGAACTCTGCAGCTCAAATCCGACCTGAGGGACCGACCCTGGCTTGGACTGGACACAGCACGGGTGACGTGGGTGCAGCTGCTGTGTCCAGATCACTCCTACCACCCAGAAACCTGAATTCCCAGGAGATTTTTCAGAACAGAGCAAGCCACTATTCAAGAATGCTACCGAGCCACCTCGATCCTCAGCAGCGAGGGGCTGGTTTTTCCTGTGCTTGTCGTGGTGAGACACCAAAGGACTCGTGCAGCAGCTGGAGCAGGCACACAGCACTGTCCACTCCTCCTGGAGATTCCCCACAGACCCTTGAAACCAAGTATGGGTCGCCTCAAATCACCCCACAGGCTCCACCGATAGTTGATTTCCAAGGTGACACGCCGTGGACGTCGAGGACCTCCTGGAAAGCTTCTTAGTTTTATTCAAAGTGCTGTGTAAACATGAATAAATCCTGTATGAATCTTCCTCCATGATTTCTGTCAAAACTGTTTCGAATAATCTGCTGGTGAAATCCCTACGTTGGCTTTTTGTGTCCAAGGAAGAGTTAGGAACGGGAAAGAGAACATTGCTCTGAACTTTCACCCATAAAGCACTTTTTTTTTTCTGGATAATCCGTGCTCATTTAAAAACGAAAAATTCTTCTTTGGAAGAACCCCATCCCGCTCCTCCAGCCTCGCACCTGTGCGAGATTTGTTTCAAATATATTCTGAGTACAAATCCCTCCCGAGGAACGGGCGGCTCAGCATCACTCCCTCCCCGGGGCACGGTGCTGCTCTGTGCACCCCCGGCCTTCTGCAGGAACACCTGCACCAACATCCTGTTCCTGTGAGCAGCCAGGCCCCGTTTCGGAGGATTTACAGGTAAACCCGGCTTAATCTGGAGGGTTCAGAGCCTCGGGACCCCGCCTGAAGGTGGTACCCGTCCTGCTCTGCCCTGGCATTCACCAGCTCCCCCTGCATGACTTCTGCAAGGAAAGGCTTGAAATAAAGTCCTGGTAACCGTAGGTATTCCTCATAAAGAATTCCCGGGTCGTTTTAAGGAAAACGGAATCCAGGCACATCTGGTGTTTTATTTATGGAGGTTACGCGCTCCCACATGAAAGCAGCCGTCCACTTTTAACCTGATAACAAACCCCCCCTTCTCCGCCTGCCTTCGGGCTAAGAGCCATTAATATTCATGGCTATTGTCAGGTGATTTTACAGCTCCAGTAAAAAAGGCCTGAAGGAAGCCGAAATGCCAGAGGCCCCGGTTTGGAAGCATCTGGCTTTCCCTGGAACAGCTTCCCAGCTTTCCCAGAAAGCGACAGCCACCTCCCAGCTCCAGAGCACACACACCTCAGCCGAGTTCTGGGACTCGGGGCAGGGAACTCGGCAGAAAAAGGAATGTCTGCACATTATCCTGCTGGCCCCGAAAGGTGAGAGCTCTCCAGAGCACACAAAGCATCTCAACCACCTGCATGCTCACAGTTCCCTGGGAAGGAGGACCAGGGTCCAAACTCCAGTGCCAGTGTGCCAAGCTCAGCCCCATCCCAGCAGGTTCCTCACCTCGGACAGAGCAAGCAGATTGGTTTAATTCCCGATATTCAGGGAAAGCCACCTTGCTGCTGGGTCTCTCCGTTTAGCAATCCTATGAAGGCGGATTTATAATGAAATATTCTCTATAAATATAAGGAATATACCCCAAGATTGTCTCGGAGTCCAAAACCAAGATTATAGTCCCAAAAACGTCATGGCTCCCGGGCTCACAGCATGCAGCTGGAGCCAGCAAAGTCTGCCCTTCCAAATTCCAGATTAATTTCTTAAAAAAGGATGGTCCTGAAGGAAATAAAACATGTGAAAATCTGTTTTTCCAACAGAATCTGCACTTAGATCTGCAGTGTTGACTACACACACGTATAGGTAACTCTTATCTGCAATGGCTTTTTTGAAAAAAACAACTCAATAATCTTCTAAAAAGCTTTTTTTTTTTCTTTTTTTGGAGAGAAGTGACTTTACATAAGACAAAAAACCCCCAAAAGTTTCTGCATTTTGTTTGACAAAGAAAAAGAAATAAAAAGATAACTACTAGGGTCACTAAAAGCAGTTAAAACTGGCATAAAACGGTTTTTCTCTCATTCCGAAGGGATAACCTTGCAGCCTTTCCACGGCAGACAGGCGCTGCAAAGAGAGCAGCTCCAGGGACGGATGCGAGCGCAGCAGAGCCCAGCAGAGATGCTCTACCCCCTCCCTCTGGCCGAGAGGACACCTCACAGACTCCGGCTGCTCAGAGAGAAGCTTTGGCTTAATCATTCCCTAAAAATGAGGTTGCTGTAGGTGGTCTTCCTGAAACCAGCTGTACTGGGAGAAAGGCTGCGGTGTCCCGAGGATCTGACCCCTTAAAAGCTCATCAGTATTCCCCCAGGAACAAGCCCTCCCGATAACCTAGAGGAGATCAGAGAATCCGCCTGAACCAGCACTAAAATGCAAGGAGCGGAGCGCAGGACAGGCAGGACGCTGCGGGTCCTGCAGGCACTTCTGCGTGGCTGAATTTGGGATGAAAGAGGAGCCTGTTCCGATTTTTCCTCTGAAATTGTGCCAGGGGGATGAGCCGGAGCCGGGCTGCACAATCCCCCCAGTGTTGGGGCTCTGCTGAAGTTTGCCAGAGCGCAGGGATTACACACAAAATCCAGGCTCGGTGGGTTTTTGTTTCTTTGTTGTTTTCCCTCTTCCTTTTTGTGTCGTTTCCCCTCTCTCCAGCTCAGCACACTCTGGGATTTGGCACCGGGGTGTTTCAGTCCCTGTCTCCCATGGTGTCTCCAGGAGATCCACCAGCAGGGGTGGCAAAGACAAGTTGCAGGACATCAAAGGTGTAACCAGAGTTGTGAAAAAGAGAAACTGCAAGGATGTATTTTAGATTTTCCCATATCTCCAGAATTCCTCTCCAGATTCTCCTCCTTATTAATCCAATACTCTGCAAACCCAATGTCTTTTATGGATTACACCAAATGCTGAGACAAGCCCAGCCTGGCTCCTCCTGACCTGCAACAACAGAGACATAATAAAACAGCCGTGACAGACAGCACCTCCAGGAGATCTCTTTTTTGGGGAATAAAAGGAGCCTGTGCCTGCTGGGAGCTGCGTGGTCTGCAGGGAGCAGATTATCTGTCCCAGCCCTGCAGCTTCCTGCGGTGCGCAGATAACGCTGACTCCGTGCCACGGGCACTGCTTCCCACAGGCTTTTTCCTTCGCCCCTTGTTTCTTCCTTCATTTCCCATCCAAACTGATGTCATCTGTCATCTTTGGGTAGTTTTTCAAACCCTGCTGATGTATCGGGTGCTTCCTAGTTTTTTGTTTATCACGGTCTTGGAACCTGACAGAAGGGTGCAGCCGGGTGGGGGGTCGGGCTCTGCTCCCAGGGAACAGGGACAGGACAAGTGGAAACAGCCTCAAGCTGTGCCAGGGGAGGGTCAGGTTGGACATCGGGAGGAATTTCTCCGTGGAAAGGGTGGTCAGGCCTTGGAGGAGGCTGCCCAGGGAGGTGGTGGAGTCCCCATCCCTCGAGCTGGCACTCAGTGCTCTGGGCTGGTGACAAGGTGGGGATCGGGCACAGGTTGGAGTCAGTGGTCCTGGAGGTCTTTTCCAGCATTATGGATCCTGTGATTCTGTGATGTTTTCCTCATATGGGACCAAGGCTGTACCTGCTGTGGCAGGAAGGGCAGCGTGAGGCACTTGTGGGATGATTTTCAAGCCGTGTGGCTGCAGGAAAACGCAACACCGCACGTGGAGAGATCCCACATGCACAAACACACTCACGTACGTGCCCCGTCTGGGTTTTGGGGAGTCCCAGGAGAGATGGAGAAGGGACCACAGGCTCGGTTTATCACAGTGGCATCATTCCCACACATACCAGCCGTGCACTGCAATCTGACACCCCCTCTTTGGCGCGAGCCAGCCTCTCCAGAGCAATTGCATTATCAGCCTTGGCTCCCGCTAAACTCCTCGCAAATATAAATATGTCAGATGGCCAAATAAGGTTTAATTGACACCACAGTCAGGGCTTTCAAACCTCGTGAACTTAAAAGTTGTGTAAGCAAGTTGCCTGTAAACTTTGCAGGTCTTTTGGAACTCGACTCCTTGACGTGGCAGTTTAGGTGTGAAAAGTCGCAAAGGGTTTTATCTGCTCTTTAAGGTATTCGTTTTTTTAAAAAAGAGGAAAATTGAGCTCAGATATTTCAGTGGTTCGGTTCGAGTAAATTTCTGCTCATCGCTTTCCCAGCTGCCTCCTCCAAGGCGAGGTAACCATCCTTCCAGGGAAGCTGCCACTGGGGAACCTTCCCGACCTCAAGGAGACACAAAGTAACCTCTGTGAGCTCTTCATCTGCACCCATCCCACTGGAATGTGTGTGCCAGGTCGGCGCGAGGTGCTGCTTCAGGCTGTGCAGGTGTGCCAGGGGAACATCCACAAGAGAGACCAGCTCACACGGATCCAAGAGTATTCCCACACCTGTGCCAGGTGTCTTCCACACAGCTTCTGTTGAGGGGCGAGCCAAAGATGTCCATCAAATGCCCCCTCCCCACTCAGTTCATACATTTTTTCCTGTGGATGTCACATCATTTGCTCTTTTCTCAGCTCCTCGCCCAATATGAGCCTCAGCCAGACTCACCAGAGACACCCTCCTCCTGCCCACTCCTACATCCTGCCACTGGTTTCTACCTGCTGCCGTGCCCAATTTGTTGAGAATTTGGGCAAATTTCTGCCTGGTCCTCCCAAAGTTCCTCAGGAGCTGAAGAACTGGAACAGGTAATGACATCCAGATGAGCTGTTCCTTTCCCCAGGTCACCCTCAGGCTCCCAGACCTGCTCCCATGGAGCCAGAGGCAGCAGCCTGGCTTGGCTCAGCAAGGGTAACCTGAGACACTCCACTCCTGCCATAAAACCCCACGGACTATAAATATCTCCCCATAGTGGAGAGAATTCTTTTTTGACACATTATATAATGGATGCAATAAAAAATATACTGCGCCTGGCAGCCCTTCCAAGGCTTTCCAAGGCTTTCCTTCAGGAGCTCAGCGCACCGGCTGGGCTTTGATGACTTTTTTCCACTGTATGGCCAAAACTGGATTTAATGGGAAGACGGGAAGATGACTCTCCTGGGAAAGAACCTGTATTCCTCTAATAGAGAAGGTGAAGAGACTTCCTTCAAAGTTTCCAACCCTTTGAAGCCACTTCAGCTCTGTGAGATCACGAAGGTTTTGCCAAGACTGAGCAAAGGGAGGTTTGAGCGTCTCCAGAAGGTTTGTCCCATTTTCAGCTGTTTCTCATAGCAAAATCCACGCCAGGGTGAAGCTCTGCACTCACCAGGGAGCTGGTGACCTTCAGTGGTGTGTCCCCATGGCAGGTGGCTTCTGAGTGGACACCAGTGACCAAGACCTGCTGCCAGCAGAGCAGTGAGAGAAGCATGGAGCTTCCTTCTCACCACTTACGAAGCCGAAGAGATTCACACAGAATTAAGGGGGAAAATTCAGCAAGATCTCCTTGGAGGGTTCAGAAGAAATTCTGCAGCACCAGGCTAAGCTGTAAAGGGTTCAGACAGGGACTGGGGGAGAGGATGGCTCTGAGCACCACACAGCCCCAGGCAGCAGGTCTGGGCTCCAGACACACCCCAGCCCGGCTGTGCTGCTTCCCACAGCCAAGGCTCATAACCTGCCATTCCCATTTCTCCAGCTAAACATCAAAAGCCTCTCCTACCTCATGAGTCCTTCTAGCTGTGATCCCTAGCACCAGGAGCCTGTCAGTGCCCATCTCTGCACCTCACTGGGGACACCAGGCTTGACACCATTTTCCAGGAGCAGCAATGACAAAGGATAAAGCTCTGCTACCAGAGTGAGAAACGAGAGCTACAGGCATGAGAAGAGTCAGTGTGACAGCCAGATGTTTCAGCTATCAGGTTTAAACTCCCTTCTCTGAATAGGAAGCTCCAAAAGCCACACTCTTTATTCAAGAGGAATCCTAAACCAGTACCTTTCAAAGTGCCGGAGCGTTGCCGCTCCTTCCGGCCAGCTCCCAGGTTTTGGCCGGAACAGAGCCAGAAGCTGAAATGCCACGAAGAAGACGACGGCCTCATGCAGAAGGGCTGTAAGGAGGGGTCAGCTCTGCCCCTCTGCCTGTGCCCAGTCTTTCGAGGCACTTGGCAGCGTTTGGGGTGTCTGTGACACCCAGGCAATGCCCACCTCTCCCTTGAGGCCGCTCGCTCGGCCGCCGGTGCGCAACGGACGGTCCAGTCCGCGTCTTACGCCGAGAAACTGGCACATCCCTGGGAAAAAAGAGTCTTCTCCAAGTCTCTTTGTCTCCATATAATTAAGCTCAATACAACAAAGCGTCCAAGTGGGGGGGGAGCGTTTTGGAAGGTTCTCAAGAGCCACGGTCGCATTTGTAGCACCAGGAAGGTCTGTGTAAAACCATCGATCGCCCATCCCGTTATCTGTATTTCCCCACAAATATTGCCCCTCGTGTTCCCAAATGCAGAGTGGGTGTCAGGAGTAAGAAGCTTGGAAAATAAATGGAAAAAGTTACACTAGCAAATGGCTTGTTTATGCCATAATTGGTATTAGGCAATTAATGGTGGGATGAAACATCACAGTGCTGCTGAAAACAAAAAGCAATGCTGGGTAAAGAGCATTTAATGAGCATGTTTTATGTCGTCCTCAGCAAGTTTACTGCCAAGCCACAAAAGACATTTATACACACTCCCTTTTGTCTCTAATGAAAGGGTCAGGGCTACTCGCTTCTGGGGAAATTCATGGGGTTTAAAAAAAAAAAAAGCATAAATGTTATGTTTTAAAGTGGAAATTCACCTCCTCGAAGGAGCAGTTGTTTAAGGTGGGAGAGGTTTGCTGGGCAAGGCCAGTCCCAGCACAGCCAGGTGCAGATCAAACACCTCCCCACAGAAGGATGGGGCTCAGTGACAGCCAGCCACAGGGACCTATTGTACAGCTCCAATAGCCAGATACGCCAAATATCTGACATTCCAAAATCTCCACTATTAATGAGGTGAGATCCTGAGCAACTGGGGAAAAAGGAGACTGAAATAATGTATTTTTTTGCCAGGAGTCACTATTCTGCTGTGCAATCCAGGGCAGGTTCCCAGCCTGTATGAAGGGGGATAACGCCTAAATCATTTTAAACCAGAAAAATTACCTGGTCTGCTGCTTCCCAAAACTCATTTTCTGCATCTGTTTCTCCTACGCATTTCAAGCACCCACACTCCTTGCTGAATACTGGGAAAGGTCAAAGCCAATGCTGCATTTCCAACCACGGAACGTGCCAGGATGGTGGCATGGAAGGGACAGGTACCTCCAAAAACTTTCCTTAGAAGAGATCCAGGTCCTTTTTCCTCTCTCTTTTCCTGTACCTCTGCCACAGGAGCTATGGAATGCTCCTCACGTTCCTCCTCCTCAGCCAGACACAGCCCCGAGGCAAGGCCAGCACGGAGCCAGGTGGGAAGAGCTTGGGAAGAGCTGTGGGAAGTGCTCAGGAAAGGGAGTTGCTGCCCTTGTTTTCCTTATAACGAACCTTTTTTCTAGGTTTGAAAAAACAGAAAAAGACCTTTCAAGCCATCCCAAGAAAAGAGCTTGCTGAAGTGTTCTGTCTGGGAGACACAGGCAGGAAGGAATGGGCTCCCTGGGCCTGGACAGTGGAGGGCCTGGAAGACAGTGTATTCACAGAACTCAGCAAGTGCCCTACAGCAAGGTATCAAACACATGGAACCTCACAGAAACCTCAGATTCCTGCTGATGAAAAGCCTGGGTAAAGTGTGAACACTTACCTAATGAATTTATCCCTAACTGTACCATGAGCGTTCTGTATTCCTATTTTTTAACCATTTCTTCAGTTTAAAAACACACGGTTTTTAGGAGCATATCCTGTTGCACCAGAGACCACAAAGTGAAAAGCCATGTCTTCTTCTCACCTAAGTACAAAACCATCTCCAGCATTCTTCCAGTTAAATCCTTGGAGTTTTCTGGGGATTCGTTTTGCAAGTTAAGTAAAAAATGTAATTTTCCGGGCAAGTTTATCAAGGCAAATCCTAACCGAGCTTCTGAAAAAATACAAATCAACACACAGTGCTGACTTTGCCACACGTGACTGGTTTGGGCTGCACAATTCCATGACTTACCAGCTAAAGAGGAGCCTGAGATGGCAGGAAATAGTGGGAACTCAAGCTTCTGCTGATGAAAACAGCAGAGGAAGCGACGGACAATTTGCAGCTGGTAAGGAGAGGTATCCTCTAATGACACACATCTGGCAGCCATCGCCTCCGCATCGGCGGGGCTGAAATCCAACACCCCTCGCACAGCACAACGGCATGCCGAGGAAAGGCACAGCATCCCCGGATCCCCTCTAACTGCTCAGAACCCTCCTGCCCCTTTCTCCACTCAACCCAGCGAGGGGAGCCCAGCCCCCGCCGCCCGCTGCCTTTCTTACAGCGGGCTCGGTTACTTTGGCCCTTAGGTCTCGGACAGTCAGATCAGGACCGTGAATCACAGAGCGGACTCCCATTATCCGTGATTCGAAACAGCTCCTGGCGAGGAGAGCTGGGTAGGACCTCTGGGGATGGTCTAGCCAGGCTTCAAGCAAGCCACATAAATCTCTACAGGAAAAGAATCCTTATTTTAACCAGCGAACACGGGTTATTCTACTTCTCGTTGCGTTAGCAGAGCCCATCTGCAGCGGGTCCCACCTCAAACCAAGGCTGTGGCTCTGCCACCTACAAGACCTCGTGGAGGTGCCGTGACTGAAGGCAGCTGGGAAAGGCAGACGTCCTCATTGGGTGAAAACCACCAAAAACTTCTTCCACCACCAACCCACTGGTGGCCGCTCCCAGGGCTGGACCAGCCGACAGCCCCACTCAGCCCCCAAGACAAAACCCAACGGCGGTGGCAGTGCCTGGAAAGCTGCAGCGTGCCAGGCTTTCCGGCCAACATTCCGGGATAAATGGAAAGCCAAACACAAAGGAATGACTTCAGAGAGCAGCTCGGGGCCAGCGGCCCCAGCGCCCAGCCCGCGAGCCTGCGCGACGCCTGCCGTGGAGAAGGAGGCCTCGCTTGGCCTCTTGGCATCCCGCGCCGGGCCTGCTGCTCCAGTGTGGAGGGGAGGGTTTCCAGATCCATGGGTTTATTGGCTTGGAGAGGCGGGAAGACAGGCAGTCAATATCCATTAACGTACCACAAACGAGAAACACCTGTTGGCCTCCAAAACTGGGTTTTGGCTGGTTTACAGAGAGCGAGGGTCTAACAGGTGCCCCCGTGGCCAGCGGGAACGTCGAGGGGTTGCAGAGGCCCCACAAACACTGAATCGTGCGAGGCAAAAGCGGCTGCACCGTTACACACAGCACGTGTGTCACTGCCTGCAAGCCGAGCCACGGGAAACTGCAGCCCCATAAAATTAAGTGTGTCTGGGAGGAAACCAGCCACGCTGGGACTGGGGAGTCTCAGCCCAGAGTGGCGAGGGTCCCCTGGACTCTCCTTGCAGCCTCCAGATTCCTCTGCTGAGGAATGCCTGGGGAGAACCAGTCCCAGGGCCACGGCAACACAGCTCCAGCCCCGGCATGGCTCTGGTGGTTCTTGTGGGTCCCTTCCAACCCGGAATACTCTGTAATTCCATAATTCCACGATAAAGAAGCTGCAGAGGAACAAATTCGCTGAGCTGGTGCTTTGATCCTGGTGCCACTGACGCAGGAGGATTCCCGTTTTCCAAGGTAACATTTTCCATTTGAACTTTGTAAAACAGTAAAAAGTGACCATAAAAAACTCCTTCACTGGCTGGTGCCACCTGAATTTCCCTGTGGGGGTTGTTAGTGGGAGATTTTCCTCCTTCTCCACTATCAAGCAACTCAGTTTGGGTCCAGGATGCCCAGAACATCAAGCTCCAGCCCAAGGGGAAAATTCCCATGCACAACAGGAACTCGCACGCACTGAAACTTGGATCAAGGATGTATGGAAACTGTCCTCCCTTCCTCACATAACTCACAGGGATTAAACCTCTGGGGAGGGAATCCTCTGAGCATCTTCCCAGAAAAAGGTATTTGTAATGACTGGAACCTCGACATGTGTTTGTTTCTGAATTATTACACCAATTATACTGTTGTGCTGAGCCCATGCAGCACGGGAGAGGAAACAGAAACACAACAAACAAGGATAAAATGAAAGGAAAACCTGTTGCTGAGGTGGGGATAAGGCACTTCAGAGGCTGCTTCAAAGATGTTATCACCTGCCAGAGAACACGGCTTTAAAACGATGCCTCAGAGAAGGCAGCACTTAATGAATTAAAAAAAAATGTTTTCTCCAACCTTTCCAAACCCAGAAAAGGAAAGCATAACATACCAACGATTTACTGCAGAGTGGGCTGTGTGTTTAAGCATAAATTAATTCTACAAATTCCAGGCAGCTTTGCAGCAATGCTTCTCATTCCTGCTCTGGCCCTCACTCCTCATCTCACTCACCAACCCTCCTGTTTTGGTTGGAACCCAGCCGTTGTGCCCATGGCTGGTGTGGCTCCCACACCACTGATTTTCAGCAGATCCTTTGAAAACAAGGGAAGATTCAGTGAGTGATTGGACTTGATGATCTTAAAGGTCTTTTCCAAACTAAAGGATTCAATGATTCTGTCACTGTCAAGGAGTTAAGCTCTCCCCTGTCATTTCTCTGTTGTGAATCCACTGATGACCCGAAGATTTTAGTCTCTCACTCACAATCATGCTCTCTCTCATTGCAAGAAACCAGTAATGGGTGAGGAATTGTGAGCTTGGAACGGCCCTTGGCTACCTGACCAGGGGGATGGGCTCAATCCTCTCCAGACACGATCCAAGAATTCAGCTTTAATTCAGTCTACTTGGCAGTCATGTAACAAATCCCTCTTATTACCAATTACATGATGGGATCCCAGTGGTCCAGTTCCACTGGAGCATTTCACATTGCCTGGAAAATGATCTGTTCTCCTCCATAAACGTCCCTTGACTCACCCCCGAGCTCACAAGCCCGGCTTTCCACGGGTGGTTCACGGGAAGGAAACACCTCGGGCAGACCTCGCCGCTCTCAGAACCACAAACCCCGCGCAGCCCTCGCTCCGCGCTGCGAGCGGCTGCGGTCTTGCAGCCACGGCCCCTGTTTAATTGGTCACAGCTGGCTGGGAAGCTCCAAGGAAATCCTTGCAGGGAGATTAGAGCGGGGGCTGCCGCTCCGCCACGGGACCGGCACTGACCGGCGGCGGAGGAGGGATCGCGGGAGGTGCCGGGGAGCTCCAGCCCTCGCAGAAGGGGACGCAGCGCTTTGAAGATGCCATCCAGCCCTTCACATGACTTGGCCCGGGGTACCCATCCCTCAAAACAAAGCGGGGGTTTTGTCTTCTTCAGGTGGCACAGTGAATCATTCCCTTCCCAGTTTTCTTACCCCTGACAGATCTTAACATGAGGAGCAGTAAAGACCTGTGTGAACGTTTCAAATCAGTGCAACGCCAGTGAAAAGACTCCACTCTGATTTATTTGCCAAAACCTAAGCTCAGGGCTACAACTCATCCAGAGGACTTGAGCCGTATATTTTCTTCCACCCAATACGATAATCTCTTTTAAATGATCATGAAATCCTTAATTCTTGAGCTCAGCCCAAGGAAAGCTTGAAAAGAACAAAGCCAGCCGTATTTCAAATCCACTAAAGCCCATCAGATTTTAAGTTCTGTTTCACCCACTATTGCATTGCTTTAAACAAATGGCCGGCAATGCTTTTGCCTCTGCACGCGCTCCATCACTCACCAGTGGAGCTGGACAGGGCTGGACAACCTCATACACATCCAAAAGGCTGCTTGCTGCCAGCTCACCTTTAAAAACTCAAGTCCTATGAACGACTCCGTTATTCCCAGAGCTACTGCCCCGCAGTTACGTGGAGGCCAGAGGTGGTGCCGGGTGCAATGAATGGCGCCGTGTTTGACCAACATGTGGGTGACGGACACCGGACCTGGGGTCACCCCACAGGTGCAAGTCCCAGGACACTTCTTTTGTGGGTACAACAACAGACATTCCCCGGCTCCAGCACATTTTCTCTTTTCTTCCAAGCTCCCTTTACCAGAGATGGTTTTTAGCTGAATAAGCCCGTGCATCGCCTTGGCTTGTTTCCTCTCAGAGATTTCTTCAAAGAGCTCAGCCCTACCTGTTTGCCAGCTCTTAAATACCGCGCCTGGCTGATGGACAAGCCGATAGCACAGGACACGGCCGAGCTCTGCACAAGCCGCCCTTGTTCCACTGCCTTCCTGAGCCAAAATACAAGAAAATCCCAGCAGGAATCTCCTCTGGCCTCGGTCTCCTCTCCCCTCCCAGCAGAAGGCCAACCTTGTGAATCGGGAGGCTGCTTATAAATAAAAGTATTCGGACTTCTTGGCTGCTGGGGAAGTGCTCTGCTTAATTTAGCCCTGGTATTATTAACCGTGGATTCTGTCCAATGAACTGACAGCTGAAGAACAATTGCAGCCATTTAATTCCACAAAACGGATTTTAAATTGGCCTCGTGAACGGCGAGCCCAGGAAGCATCGATCACAGTATCTTGCTACCGTCATTCTGAAGTCTGCACCGGGCTCTCCTTGGGCTGGGGAAGTCACCTGAGTCTGAACCGGCGCTGTCACACAAGTCTCTCCATCTTGGAAAGAGCATCTGGATCCTGGATCCAAGAAAATACTGCCTGTGCTTTCCTTTGCTTCCAAAGACTAAACCCTTCCCGTTTTGACTTACAACACTGTCCCGTGTTTCTCTGGCCTCCAGAAAACCCCTCTCTCCCAGCCCTAACACACCCAAAGGCTTCCAACTGAACAGCTCGGGAGAGATTAGCAGGAGAAATCAGGTCCTTCATCGATCAAACAACGCCGAGGGCACGTCAAAGGCTGGGTAAATGAGGGCAGTGCTATAAAAGAGACAATAATGGTCTCCTGAAGCGGCGGGTGACAAAGCCATCCGAGCTGGCCTCCAGGCAGCGACACTAATCACGGCCCTGCTCGCCGCAGCTGAGCTCTCCTTTGTGCCGAGCCAAAGGAGGTTTGGGCTGGCCCATGCTTCAAAACACAGCCGGGCTAATTAGGAACGGTCCAGGCCCGCCGGCACGGCGCAGTTCCCACATCAGAGCCCCGAGAGCCTGAGTGTTGCTGAGACGATCCACTCTGCCGGGAGGTTCCAGTAAGCTCAGGGTGAAGCCGAGCAGCTGATTTACAGCGGGAGATGCAAATAACACCCACCTCCACACCCCCGGGGACAGCCACCTCCCGCACACACGGGTCCCGCTCTGCTGCACTCGCTGGGGTCTGACGGGTTCACCAGCGCCGGACCCCAGAGCGCTGGGTGGTCCGAGGATTCCCAGGAAGGCCGGGCAGGCTTGGAGCAGAGCCCAGGCTCTCCGACACCCCCTCCCTCCAGCAACGAGCCTGCACTGGAAGGTGATTTACGTCCAAGCCCCCAAAAGGGAGCTCTAAAGGGAGCCTCACCCCAAACTTTGAATATTCCATTTACAACCCTTTCATCTACCAAGGGCGGAAGATGCCCACGGAGTTCAGGACAACCTGGCTGCTTCCTCAGCTCAAAAACAATCAGAGGTCACTGTAATGATGTCCAGCTCTACCTCTGCCGCAGTTTGCTGCAAAGCAAAGCCCACCTGATGGCAAGTGGACAAGCAGAGCAGGGAAAAAACCAGTTTCTGCACTGACAGCATGTGACAGGAACAAAAAGCCACTGAGAGGCAACAGCAAAGGCGTTGAAATGCAGACGGGCACACGCGATGCTCTGCAGAGCTTCCTGCAAGAGCTCACACAGCCCCACCGAGGGCTCTGCCTTCACCACGAGGTGATTTAACCCAGAGAGTGAGCGAATGTTCTCCCTGTCAGCAGCTCGGGAGAGCAGGAAGGACAGCACCTCACCCTGGAAGGCGAGCGCTGGGGAACCGCCGGCTGCCCGGCCAGGGTAAACACCCGGCTGCTGCTGCTCGGGGCTGGCCAGCAAAAATATCCCGTGCTGAAAGCTCTGATAGGAGTCTGGCCAGCACAGGGAGCGTCCTGCCTCTAAAGCAAACACGTCTGTATTTCTTTCCAGGCAAGAAAAAACGGTTCAGTTCGGATCAGAGCCGGGTTTCTTGAAGACGAGTGACACATGGGACATCACAGCTTCGCTCACGCTGGTTATTTTCACGTCCTTTTCACCAAACAGCCTCGTCCTGCCCACAGCCAGAGCCACTCCAGCCCAGTGCTCCACAGCTCCATCCTGGGGAACTCTTTCTCAAGGAGGTACCATCACCTCAAACACCAGGATGGTTCCTCTGACCGGTGACAGATTAAGGAAAGAATGAGTCACTGATGAGGTGTCCTTCCCCAAAACAGCCTCTCATCCTATTAGAAAAATCCAGCCCAAACACTGACTGATGAGCAAAGCCAACCACCCAGAGCACTTTTAACAGTGAAAGAGGAGATGAGAATCCAATTAGGTTTCCACAAGAAATGTGTCCAGAAAAAAATATTTACCAAAAAGAACCATTGACAGGAGTCAACAAGAAATGAAGGGAAGGATGATCTTGTGGCTGGGGTCTTCCTGTATCCTCCATCAGCACATTCTCTGTGGCAAGGATTGTGGGTTTTGAAAAATGCTACAAATAACAAAAGGCATCAAGAAACAGGCCAAAAAAAAAAAATTCTGCAAGCTAGGGCTCATACAGATGCTTCGTTGGTCTTGTGGAATTTTTCAGGGGCAACATCTCTTTAAAAGCAGGAGGGAAACAAAAGTCAAAATGAAAGTGGAAAGTCAGGAAAGCCTTCTGAAGGTACTTGCAAAATGAACACTGTCCCCAGACCCCTGTGTCTGTATCTGTCCTTCACCTGCTGGTCATGAAAATGCTCAAACCTTTACAAACCATGGGCTTGGGAAACAGCAAAATGTTGTCTGGCAGAAGGGGATGGCAGGGAATGGGATGGCAGGGAATGGGATGGCAGGGAATGGGATGGCAGGGAATCATCTCTGCCCTGGGTATGAAATATAAATCACCCGGGAATGAAAATAATTTGAGGTTGCAAATGCAGAGCCTGGTTCAGCTGGGCTTTGCTCTGCCAGGAGGCAATAGGACAAGTAATGCTTTACAAACTGAGGACAAGCAGCACAAGGAATGATTTATCCCCTCCACTTCACATTCTTCCCTGTTCCTTGTAATTAAGTTCACTCCAAAATACCAGAGTTTGGACTGGTTTCTTCCTTTAACTTCAGGCAGCTCAGCCATAATTTGTGTCCTTGTGTATCCCTGGCCGTGCCTTTTTCGCAGCCCATTCCCTCCACTCTGCCAAAACGTGGACAGTGGGATCTGACAACAGATATTCAGGATCTCAGACATTTATTTAAAATATGACAGGCATGTTAGACCCAAAGCCCCAACTTCAGGTCCCCTGTGCAAGGCAGGTAATGTCAGTGCCACTCCAGTATTTTCCTCTCCTCCAAATCAAGCCAATCGTACTGGGGGTCTCCAAAATACGTGTTTTATTTTCAAAGCTACAACCAGCTATAACTGTGGGAATTGCCAAACATTTCCAAGTGTGAAAATGCTTTTTACCTCTTGGGTTCTGCACAGGAAAACACCCAACATCGACTCCATCAGCTTGGACGAGAGAGGACGTGCATGTTCCCTGCACTGATTGATTCACACCTTTCCTTTCTGCCCTTGGTTCTGGTTACTCAGGGTTAGGGGGTTCCCAGGTTTTGATAAAATGCTCCTCTCCAGTCCTTCCAGGTCAGCTCCCCTACCTGCACCCATCTCTGGTTCCAAATGGCGACGGAACCGCGGGTCTCAGAAGGAACAGACTCAAGGAACTTGTGGGTGGTAAAGGAAAAAAGTCTCATTATTTAATTAGCTGCTATAAATCAGCATCATCTGAAGATGATGTGAGCAATCACCTGCCCTGGACCTTGCAGACTCAGCAGTGAGAGGGAGGAGAGAGACAACCACATGTCCCTGCAGCCCAAGGAACGTGTTCTCAGCCCAGGGAACATCCCAGCTTCTAAGGTTTGTTTGCTACGGACTATCATCTCCCCAAACCAGAACATCTGTGAGCCACCAAACATAGGAAACTCAATAACCTTCAAGAGGGAGTTTGACTATCACACAAAGGTTAATTAAATAAAGCTTAGCAGCCCCAAAAATGCAGCCTGGCCAAAGACACGAGGCTGTTCCTTTCCGAGGTGGCACTCGTTGCCACACTGCCCCGGGCCCAGCTCGCCCCACAGGCCGTGACCCCAGGGTTCCTTTGTTTGACCCAACTTTAATCAGCTTCCTTCTCTGGTTCCAGCAAATCCCGCTGCGGATGGCAGCCAGGAATAAAGGCTATTGTACAGCACGGAGCTGTGCTTCACAGCGAGTCACGATAAGTATTTCCTTTCCAAACATCCAAGTTCCCCAAACACCACGAAAGCCGAGAGGAAATTGTTGGAGTTTTGCAGATAAAACAACGGCGGCGATAAAACGTAAATAAATCAGGGCATCCCTCACCCCAAAGCCTCTCCTCTTCCAGCTCGGAATTAAAGGAGGAATTTGGCAGGGCTGCTTACCGTGCTGGCAGTGAGGGCCCTGGAAGCCAGGGGAGCAGTGACAGAGCTGCGAGGATCCCTCTCGGCAGCTCCCACCCTTGAGACAAACGCCGTAACCACAGGCAGCTGCAAGGAGAAGGAAGAGGATGATTCCCACACTCACCATCGCCAGTGACACTCCCACAGCCCCAGAGAACACTTGAATAGTGATAAAAAAACCACCGTCGAACCATTTTGGAAAGTCGATTATTTTTCTGCTTGACAGTGCGGCGCTCAATGCACAAAGTCCCAAAATTTAGGATAGGAGGGACATTACCTCAGGGGATGTCTAAGGGTTTTCCTTGGGAACTCACAGGAAAACACCAGGGCTGTGGTGAAACGATGCTTTTCCAGCCAACAAGTGGGTAAAACAGTCGGAAAACGACTCACGCAAGATCTCGAGGCAACAAATACAAGTTCCTTGTGTTGAAATTGGAGGGATCTTTCTAGAACAATCCACTGGGAGCTGCTCCCACCTCTGCACCGAGCCTTCCCGGGAGCTGGCTACCCCAACGTGGCGTCACCTTCGGGCGGCGCAGAGGATGAAATGGAGCTAAACTGTAAGTAAGCCTGAGCAGCCACGTTTCTCTGTTCTCACCCAGCGGAGTGTAAAATGGACACGGAGACACAGAATGCTCAATTAGGCTTCTGAAATCCACCTTTCCAAATCGTCCCCACAGACCCATGAACAAGGTTCTGGTTTTTCCAGGGAAGCGCGTACTTCTCATAACTCATAAAATGCAGCCCACGGTTTTTGTTTCCCCACTGGGAAATGCTGATCTCAAAAGCAGAAACGTTGTGAGCAGGGGCACTGTCACGTGTGTGGTGCTTTGTCGGGGGGTAAGGACCCAGAACAAGCGTCCATCTTCCTTTTTGAATCTGTTTAAAGGTTTGGACAATGAAATTGTCTCTCTGTTCACTGATCTGGACAGAGCCGTGGTGATGGCCAGCTCCTCTCCTCATTCTTTATCCCTCACCTCCCCTTTTCCTTCCACTTTTCACTGAACAAACTGCTACAGGCTCCAAGAGCAATGGGAACACATCTCACAAAAACCTGGCAAACCTGGAGGAAAGAGCACCACCTGATGACACAGGGCAAGATACACAGTGGTGGCACCTGGTCCAGCAGCTCCCACTCACCCACCCCAAGCCTCTGCTGAGCCCAGGCTGGACTGTGGAGAGCCCTGGGCTCAGAGAAGCCGTGGGGACCAATCTATTCCAGCTGATGCATCCCAGGAAGGAACCCACTGCAGCCACCAATGGTGTCACAGGGCCTTCAGGTCAGTTACCAACTAAACATACAAAGCTGTGATTAAATTACAACCCCTCGTACAATCTGGGGCCACCTGGTAACAATTACAGCAGCACTCGCTGAACCGAGGGTCCCCCACGCACGTGGGCTGTGCTGGCTGCAGCTTCTCCCTCCTATTTGCAAGTTGGGAGCCCCCCTGGCTTCTCTTCCCATTCCAGCTAAAGCTGTAACTAATTAGTGACAGAAAAAGCAGGTCTGTGATTACACATTTCATTTTGTGTCATTATAACTGGCACCCCGCGCAGGCTTCCAAAATGGCTCCAAAATTCTTGGCACAGAACACCCCAAGCCGGCTCCAAAACACTAATTGTGCACTCAGAGAAGAAGGGATCACAGATGGAAACAGTGCAAGGCAGGGGTTGCAGTTTGGGGGCAGGACAGCTCGTGCACACCAGGAGATAAATCTGCCAAGTGATCGACTGTCAAAGGCGACTCAAAAGTCTGAGGCAGCCACACGAAATCCAAGCTGGGAAAGGGCAGGGATTGCCTTCCCAAAAGGAACCCAAAGCTGGTGGGTGTCAACTTGTCACGCCTGAAAAATCAGTTCTAACCTACAGTACATGGAAATCCAGTAACCCCGTAACTGAGTTCCCACTATTGAATCCCCCATGTATCAATATTGGCTCTGTTTTTTTCCTACAGGAACACAATTGACTTCCTGATTTCTCCTCCGTGCTGAATCCCGCTCTTGGCTCACACAACACCTTCTGCCAAGCCTGGTGCTGACTGGGGAGGTTTTGTGACTGGGGAGGTTTTGTGATTAGGGAGGTTCGGTGGAGGTTTAGGTGAATGTGCCATTCTCCAAATACTCACATTTGCCATCAAAACACACCCTCCTGCCAGACAGAGCTGTGCACCTGCTTAAAGGACCTTTCTTCTATGAATTCTTTTACCACGCAGGGACATCCTGGGTGAGGCCAAACTCCACAAACTTTGCACCTTCGATGCAATAGAGCTGAAATCCTCGAGCCTCAGCGTTGGCTCTTTTAAGGACCTGATGATTTTTCCAACCCCCTCCCTCCAGAAGAGAAGATTATTTATAACACAAAGGTAGCATTGAAGCCCTAACACTTGGTCTCCCCGAACTAATGAGCCCGTGATGAAATGCTGCTTCACAAAGCCAGTTATCTTCTCATCTAACGCTTTAGTCGCTTTCCATGGCCACGTATCCCTGGGGACTGCAGTGATCCCGTATCAATCCCGTGCTGGCAGAGCACTGGAACTTGGGAAGCTCTTTGCCAAGCATCCTGCTCAGCCGAGCCGTGACGCCTGTGGATTGCAAATACTTCCCTGCACAGCGAGGCAGGAACAACTTCCCATCTCCAGGTGTGTGCCAAGGTGTTCCAGGGCTGCAGCCTCCAGGTCTTCGCAGCTCTGGTCGTGCAAGAGGGGCTGTCTTTTCCTTTAGTCCTTTCCTTCAGGCCTCAGCACCGTAAGAGAGAATGGGCTGCCTGGCCAAATTACACAGTGATTTGGTTTTTCCTGAATCTTTCACCTTAAACACCTAAAAACCACATTTTTCTGAGGGTCCCAGCAGAGCCAAGCCGGGCTCCAGGGTGCCCAACTTGCCGGCAGCACTCGGCTCTCGGAGCAGCTCAGCGAGACCCGAAGCACAACAATGGAAAATATTAGAAGCAATTTCAGCGACACAAATCAGGGGTTAGAAGACAGGGGTGTTATTCTTGGCAGTGCCCCAGATTTCCTGAATGAGCCGGACAATTCCCTGCTCTGTGCTGCAGGCTGGCACATACCGAGTGGAAATCATAATAACCTACTTCCCAGCCCGGGGGCGGCTGGGGGCTGCGGGGCTCCCCCTCCGTGCCCTCCAGGCCTCCTGCAAACGAGCTCCTAATTCAGAGCGACAGAGTTTAATGCGATGAAATTTGGGAAAAGGGTAATGACACTGTTCGGGGAAACAGGGAGAGAAAGAATAAATTATGGGAAGCATCACCGCCTTCTGCTCAAAGGCCAGGCAGTGTCCTTTGTGAGGGTTCAGCGAGGCGGGATCCTGGGGAAGTCGGAGACATGAGACTGATTTAAGGGGACGAGCGATGAAGAAAAGCAGCATTTGGGCTGCCTGAGGTGCAGCCCAGGCACCCCCTGCCTGGGCAGAGCTGGGCTCCCAGGGGAGCCCACGGTGGACCTTTAACCAGCACTGGGCTCCATCGCAGGCGAGAGGTTCAGGAGTTCAGCCACAGCCTTTCAGCTGACTAAACAATGAGCCTCCAGCAGCCAGGAGGTGATGGACAAAGCAAAGCCGCCTCTCAGGGAAATTAAACTCTCAGCCGGACACGTTTCCTGCCGAGCCTTCCAACCTGTACCACAAACCAGAGCTGCCCACCCCACGATGGTGCATGTGGTCGGGCTCTGGGGCTGTGCTGGGCTCCAGGGTTGTGCCAGTCTTCAGGGCTGTGCCAGGCTCCAGAGTTGTGCTGGGTTCTGGGCTTGTGACAGGCTCTAGGGCCATGCCAGGCTCCAGGATTGTGCCAGTCTCCAGAGCTGTGCTGCACTGCAGGGCTGTGCTAGGCTCCAGGGCCATGCCAGGCTCCAGGGACATGCTGGGTACCAGGGTTGTGTCAGGTTCCAGGGCTATGCCACACTCCAGGGCCATGCCAGACTCCAGGGCTGTGCCAAGCTACAGGATTGTGTTGGGCTCCAGGGTTGTGCCAGGCTCAATGGCTGTGCCAGGTTCCAAGGCTGTGTCAGCGTCCAGGGTTGTGCCAAACTCCAGGGCCATGACAGGCTCCAGGGCTGTGCCAGGCTCCAGGGCCATGACAGGCTCCAAGGCTGTGCCAGGCTCCAGGGCTGTGCCGGGTTCTGTGGCCATGCCAGGTTCCAGGGCTGTGCCAGGCTCCAGGGCCATGCCAGGTTCCATGGCCATGCTGGGCTCCATGGCCTTGCCAGGGCTGTGCCAATGGAGCAAGGACAGCAGGTCCCCCTGAGCGCTCCTTCCCTTCTCACCAGGTGATGGGTGGAAACCCGACAGATTTGACAGAAAGAAACCCAGTTCCGTGTGGGTAACTCACCCCGGAGCCTTTTCCAGGCCCTTTGTGACTAACAGAAGATTTTCTTTTAATGAGGGGATTACAACTCAGCTGCTTTCTGCTCAGCACTAGGGATGCTCCCATGGGTTTTCATGGTGTCTCAGACTCTGATGCTTCCTCAAACAAGCATTAATTCTCCTTCTTACCTAGGGCCAGGCTTTACCTCCACCTGAGCTGAAAGCCAGAAGACAGCAGGACCTCACCTGGATAAAAACTTGAGTTAAAGACAGCTGAGACCAGCTTTAGATCAGCAGCTCAGGCTGAGCTTCTCTAGGCCACATTGCAACAGCGACTGTCACCTGCACTAAATCCAGTAATGGGCTCCTCTTCAGCCTCTTTACAGCTCTCCTTGGTGGCTTTCTGCCTCACCATGTCCTTTCTGAAGGTGCCAGGGGCTGGCCCAGGAGCACAGACAGGCTGTGGGTGGCTGAGCTCCAGCTCCTCCACGCACATCAAGAGTTACAGACTCAGTGGGACTCAGCTTTTCAACATCTCCAGCTGAAAGTGGAGATCATGGAGAACACCAGACGCGCAGGCCCCTCACCCTAATCAGCGAGGGCTTTACCTGTGTCATTGAACCCAGGTGGAATTTAAGTAACATCTCAGAGGCCACTTGAAACCAGGCAGCTCAGTCTGAGAGCTGAACTATCAGCGATCAGGCAGGCAAAGAACCTGATGCCATCCTAAAAATGCAGAGGGTGCCTTGACTTCTGACCTTTCTCCTTCCCAAAGAGATGAAGGGTCCAGGACAGAGGGCAGTGGAAGGCGACAAACCCTCACCTTCTGCTACCACAGAAGAGAAGGGACAAAAGACAGAACCCTGCCAGGGACAGGGCTCCCTGCCTTCACCTCTGACAGCCCCGGGGGTGGCAGGAGCAAGGCCGGCTGTCACCATTTCAGAGGGCACATGAGGAGAGAAACAAATCCAAGCGTTCTGTGAGACCGGTGAGATCTCTGTTTCTCTGAAATTTTCCAGCTCTTTCCGAGCTATTTGCTCCCAGCAGAGCCCACACCCTCCCAGCACTGTCCCCACAGCTCTGCAGTGTCCATTTCCCCACCTGTAAGAGCTCAGAGACACAAACCTGCACGTGAGGAAGGCGAGGCCACCCCACTTTTGCTACAAACAGCCTCCAACCTACGCTGACAGTGAGTACCCCGGTGCAGTGGCTACAACAAGGCAAATTCCTCCTCCAAGCACCAGGGCAGCTCTGAGAGCCCAAACAACTCTCCAGAGCTGGGAGAGGGTGCTGGGACCTCCCGTCTCATAAGGGTGTTTAGGATCACCATCAGTGTCAGGCAGTATTGTCACGTTCAAACAAGAAGGTGGCAGCGGGCCTTGGCTGGGTACACACGAGCCTGCAGGGCTGAACATTTCCCCTGGTGTGGATTGGGGGGTTTTTTTTATTTTTAAGGAGAAGTGATGACCAGCAAAGAGCAAACAGAGCCCTGCAGTGAGGAGATGCCAGTCCGCGAGGGAGAGCAAGACACCCTGACCTCATCCTCATCATCTCCTGGAGAGATTTCACTGCACAAGAGCCCCAGCTGAACTGTCAGCAGTGATGCCCTTCCCCTGCTCAGTGCTCCTGGAACACCGTCAGTGATCTCTGGAGGCAGATAGGGAGGGCTGACATGTTCTGGCTCAGCTCTGGGGCATTCAGCAGAGCAGCAAGCACAGGTTGACCCCAGACTGCTACACACCAACCAGAGGAACCTCCAGCGTCCATAAATAACACCCTGGCTGTGTGCCCCTGCCCCAGCACCTCACTGATGGTCGCTGACAATTCCCTGCCACACCTTGCTGCCCTTCCTCTGCCCCAGAAGGACGCACTCGTGCCGAGGCCAAAGCCAGCAGCAGGAAAAGCCACCACACCCCTGCAAACCAACACCAGGAGCTCCTCGGGATGAGGGTTTGGCTTTGCAGAGCCCAGAGATCGGGACAGACACCCTGGCTTGGGGCACCTGCCCGTGGGATGCTCCCTCCAGCTGCTGCCTGTGGGGGTCTGGAAACAGGGAGCACAATTCCCACTGGCCCACCTCAGCCCTAACCTGGTGGCTGCTCTCCTGCTGCCCTCAGGGGCTCAGAGGATGATCCACAGAGCAATGTAATTTTATTTTCTGCCCCTGGAAGTGTCCCTGCCTGTGCTGAGGGCCAGCGGAGATGAGCTCCCTGTTATGCCTGTTGCACTTGGGGTACATAAATACCTATTTTTCTGTCCCAGAAACAAGGTTACAGTCCTGGGTGTGAAGCCAGGGGTACCCAGCTGGGTTTGAAGAGCTAAACGGGGACGGAGCTCATCAACTTCAGGTCATGATCCACCTCACCCTCCCCAGCAGCTCAGCAGCAATTCCTGCAAGAGTTTTTGGGCTGCTGTCACTCTGCTTTTGGAGCTGACTGTCCCTCTCTTCTTCACTCCAGCCCAACCCTCAGTGAGCAGCCCCTGAGGAACATTCCCAGCCCTGGTGATGAGAAGGATGAGTTCAGAGCATGCCCTGAGCAGCTCTATTTCCTTTTCTCTGCTTCCTTCCTGTGGGGAATTACTCATTTCCTTGGCAGGAAAAATCATTACAGAAGGTGCTTTTCTGAGTTCAGCTGAGGTTATTATCTGCTCACTGACAGGGACACCCGTGGAGCTTCCTCTGGGTTGTTCTCCTGTGCCACAGCTTGGAGTAGGAAGAATAAGGACTGGTTGTTTGGCACACCTTTTCATCCCTTTTTTTAAAAAAACCCTTTGCTTCAAGCATCAAAGCCCAGGGAAGGCAGGAACAGCCTCTGCACAGAACAAAGGGCAAGCAGCTGTGGGAGACATCTTCCTGTCTTGGAGGTCAACCCCAATCCTAATCCACAACTGATTCCCCTGATGGCAGGGCAGCTCAGATCCCGAATGCTCTGCTGGTTCTCCTGCCTGCTGCTTAAACCCAAAGCTGCTTTTCTGCGGGGAAGGTGGAGAGCACCTCCAAGGCCTAAATCAGAACAGAACCAGGCACCGAGGCAGGGAACTGACCCCACAGCACCGGGAGCGTGCAGGGCTCTGCACGAGGTCACGCTTGGTTCTACACGTAAGTTTGCTTCGATTCAAGAGGTTTCTCTTTGCTCTCAGCACCTCAGAAGCAGCTTCCAGTTAAGTGTTTCCCCAGCTGGACGTGGCCGCAGGGTTTAGGGGAAGGAGCCGGGAGCGACACAGCAGCTGCCTCCCGTGTCACTCTGGAGGGAAATAGGGAATGTGGGGCCCACAGGGATAAAGCTGCATCTGTCTTCTGCAACAACAGCACAAAATCATCTCAGAGGCCGATACTTGCACATCCCCATCACGTGCAAACCTGAACACGTCTCGCAGCTTCCCCCACAGCCGGGGAGGAGACGCTTCCATGCCTGTCTGGCAGGGAATTGCACTGGGAGAGAGCAGGAACCCAGCCACAGAACCCCAAAGCTTCAGCTTCTGCGTCTCCACTCCAGACCTGGCCAGTGCCACCCCGTCCCCTGTGGCTGTGTGTCCCCTCCTCCAGGCTGACACTGCGAAATCACCACCCCAAGCCCAGCTCACCCTCTGGATACAGGAGGGAGCAGGCAAAGCGGAGGATGCAGGGATCCCAAACCTCTCACAGGGCCACCTCAAACTCAGCAAGTCTTAAAATAACAAAGCCAGCCCCTGGCACACCTTCTCAAAGGAGCTTCCAGAGCTTCTGCCAGTGGTGCCATTGTAAACACCAATTTGGGCTTGACTTTAAACATTTAGTAGCATTTGGCAAATGGATAGAATGGCTGGGACCCTGAAACCCTTTCAGGCTGCAGTGTGGAAATTCTCAAAAAAATGGAAAGCAACAGGTGGCACTTCCTAAGAAGGCAGAGCAGAATCCTTCTGACGCAAGGAAATAATAATAATAATAATAATAATAATAATAATAACAACAACAACAACAAACCGAAAGAAAACCCCATGACAGTTACTTTTAAACACATTTTTAAAGACATTTAAAGACATTTGTAGAGCATTTTCTGCAGGCACGGGACTTGAAGTGAGCCAAAACCAAAGAAGCTGAGCCGAGGAGAGCGACACTCACGGTGCAGGCAGCCGGCATCCCCCGCGAGCTGGGACCATCCTGGGCAGCACCTGTACGTGGTCTGGGACCTCAGCTGGTACACCTGCCTGTAGCCCGTGTAATACACAACCCTGAAACACAAAAACCCCGCCAAGGTCAGCTCCTGCAGGACAAGGAAACCGGCAGGAACAGAATTTGTAGCTGTGGGTGTGAATAAAGGGGAGGAACTGGGTTTGCCAACGTGCTGCCATTGTTTTCCACTTGGCCTGGCAGCGATCTCTGATGCTGAGAGAATACTCCTGACTTACTCTAATTAGGAACACAAGAGACAACACCCAGGTCTTCATAACAGCCCGGATTATTTCCTCTTTTTCTAGACTATCTCACAGCTCTGAGCTCCTCTCTCACACTACTTGCTCACAAAGGAAATGTGAATTTTAGGAACAGGTATTTCTGCTTTAGTGAGCAGGAGCAGGTGTCTGAGGGGCTGGCGAGCTAAAAAATCATCCTAATCCTGATGGCAACGCCAAGCTACTCCAAGAGTTGTGTTGGACACAGCAAGGCCTCCACAGCTTGGCAGGAAACACTGAGGGTCCCTTTAACTACTCCCAGTAGGTCCCTCCGGGGTGGGAGCTGGGGGAGTAAAGCAGGGACTGATCTGAAGCGTAAATAAATAAAAGCGACACATTTTTTTCCCCGGAAATTTGGTGTTGTGCGCGTTTGTGAGAGGTGAAACACAGATAACACTTCTGAAGCCGATTTTTAAAAAGCTCCGCTGGCAGAACATGAAACTGCTCCACCAAAGCCAATCAGGCAAACAACAACAAATATTTGGCACAGCAGATGTGTTGTGCGTGTCCACTGAAAATATTTATCCTAACTCAGTCGAGTTGTTTGATTTTGTCTGAATGTTCTTACAAAAAAACAACCCAAATAACAGCGAGCCGTCAATTCCCGGGAAGGAAACCTTCGGCGGCTCCTGCGTGCCAACCAGCACGTGGAAGCACAGCTGAGGAAAATAAAAGCAGATACCGACTTTTTTTCTTTGGTTTTGCATGAGGTGTTTACAAATTATGAAGGAAATTGTTGTGTTCCAGAAGCAGCTGAGAAAGCAATTCACGGGCACCAGGCTCCAGCCCACCGGGATCCTCTTGGTACCAGGAGCTCTCTCCAGCCCACGCCAGCAGGAAGGAGAAGGGGAGATGATGGATGCAGGGTGGTGTGAACATGACAAGGAGGCTCAGGAACGGGGAGGAAAAGGTAGAAATACTGATGTAGGACAGCTCATAGCTCCTTGTGCCCCAGCAGTCTCAGTCCCACCCTCCTGGGCGGCTCTGCCGGACACTCCAGACCCTTCAGCCGGTCCAGGCAGCTCTCAAGGACAGGCAAATATTATGACAGCCTCGGTGCCTCTGGGTATCTGGGTGCTGCAGACGGGAAAGAGCCACACAGGAGATACTTTATCTTCAGTGTTTCTCTTTTCCTTTGTGTTTTAAGGAGTCCCTGGCACAGAAAACGGGGAATGAGCCAGAACTAATGGAACCCAGGAAATCCTGCTGTGTCCTGCTGCTGGAAAATCCCCTTCCAGCCCCTCTGGGACAGCACTGTGATTCCTTCAAGCTTGGTTATGGAGGGCTGAGCAAAGCTACCTGCTGTCATTACTCACTGGGAAGCTTCACAGCCAGGAGCAAACCCCTCCCTCTGCCAGGAACACAGAGCAGCGCAGCCCGAGGATGCTCCAGCTGAGCAGATGCTGCTTTTCCCAGTCACCTCCAAGTACTCAAAGACACCGAGGCCAACCTCAGGCCAGAGCCTGGAGCTGTGAATACACTTCCTGAGCCCCACGCTGCCAGAGCTGGTCCAACTGGAGCAGCTCCAGCGTCCCTGCGAGCGCCGACACCGCGCGCTCCACTGCCTCGGCTGCCCGGCACAAGGGAACTTGGCAGGACAGCTCCCAGCTCTTGGAAAAGCTTGCTGCAATGGGAACTCCCAGAGGTTTAGAGAGAGGGGATCTGGGACAAAACCTTGCCCCAGGAATGTTCTGCTGATAGTGCTCTCCCTGTGTGGATTTCACAACTCCTGGGGTGAGATCCCTCGGTGGCTTCCCCTCTGTATTTCCGTCAGGAACAGTTTGAGCACTGGGCTGTTCTGATATTTGTAATGAAGCAGAACAGAAAGTTATTTCATTTCAATCCCTTGATTTGTGATGTCAAACCCATCCTCTGAGGAGCTGAAGGGACCACTGGGGCTGAAGAGCTCCCAGCCTTTGAAGTAGAAGCAGACAGGGCACCCATCCTTTCAAAGCCTTCCCTGAAAACACAGCCAAGAGTCAGACTCTCTTTGCTCCTTTGTTACCAGGACACAGATCTCATCACCAGGGTAATTACTGGCAATTACAGGTTAGGAGGAATTCCTAAAGTCAGGACTTAAAAGCTGTCTCGAGCCCAAGACGTTTCTTTGAAATGACAACTATCATTTTTACTCTGCAAAGGCTTGTAACCGCCTAATGAGGCCGGAAAAGCAGGTGGAGGACGGAAGCAGCTTGGGCACGTTGTAGTTTGGCTGCTGGGTAGGTAAGAAAAGTTCATTATTTGTGCTGTAACACATGTCCAGAGCCCTCCTTCCGCAGGGCCTCCTGCCTGGGCCTGCTGGGAGCTCAAGGGATGCTGTGATTAGGTGGACAAGCACTCGGGGTGTGTTCCAGCTCCGTGCTCACCCGCGCAAGCCCAGCTCTGCTCTTCTGACGTGGGCCTGAGCATGGTCCAGCTCACAGAGTGAAAGGAAGGTGGTGACCCTGCAGCAAATCCTGCTGAGCACCACCCCAGCAGCCCCTGCCCTCGCAGGTGGTCCTGCACCACCCCATCCCTTGTACCACGGCCACATCCACTGGTATTTTAGCCAATAACCCTCACTTGGCCCGAGCTCCTGCCGTCAGCACTGTGAGACAAGAGGCACTGAGGGACTTTGAGCAGGAGACATCTAAAGATACAGGAATAGTGCAAGTGATGTGAATAAGTGATTCCACGAAGGTGCCTGGATCACAGGAAACAGATGCCATACACTGTCTGAAGACGGGAAACAGCCCACCATGAGGACAAAGTTTCTTCAGAATAAAAGCAATGGATAGACCGTCTCTTTGGAAACTCCTCCCCAGCTCAAAAACTCTGAGCATCACAGAAATGCCAGGCTGAACCACGAGCCCCTCCAGAAAAATGTCTGAAAGGTTTACCAAGCTCTCATGGTCTCCTGCTTTTAGGCAAGAAAAATATCCAGTGAAGTAGCTTTACTCCTCACTGGCAGTTTGTGGGGTTGGGGCCACATCTCTGTTCATGGGACTGTTCCTCTCAGCCTGTAAAGGAACTGCTCTGTCCCCTGTTCATAGAATCACTGAACAGTTTGTGTTGGAAGGAACCTTAAAGATCATCGAGTTTCAACCTCCTGCCATGGGCAGGGACACCTCCCACGAGCCACGTAAATGCCAGGTACCAAGGGCTTCCTCCAAGGCCTTTCCTCCTCTTTCCCTTGAGAGCTGTGGGACATCCAGGTGAGCCCCAGCCACGCTGTCTCATCACTGAGACTCCTTGGAGGGCACCAAGGCATTCCCGAGGCTGTTTGCCATCCCAGAGCACAGCCAGGGGAGCGGGATGGGCGCACAGGTGGCCGTCCCCGTCCCTCAGCAGCCCCGTCCCTGGTGCAGCCGCTGAGCACCGAACTCACTTCCCTGCTGCTGCTGCTGGGGAGCGGGAACCACTTTTCCTCCCACAAGGAGCAGCCCAGGGTGGAGGGGAGAGCACCCACCTGCGCTCGTAGCCCGTGCACCAGCGGCGGCCCCCGCAGTCCTGCTTCCACACCTTGAGCGCGCGGGTCAGGGCCTGCACGCACGGCTGCCGCAGCCCCACGACCCCCAGCTCCTGCTCCGCGCAGACGTTCGGCCTGCGACAGAGAAATGCAGGGATGTGAGGGATGAAGGGGATCCACAGGGAGGCAGGGCATCCAGAGGGTCACAGCTGCGAGGGGTGCAGTGCTCCCAGCTGCCTAAATTTCCTGCTGGCGGGGCAGGAAGGGCTTGGGCAACCCCCAGCACCCAGCTCCTCAGTGAGTCTGATGGCTGCAGGGAGAAGAAACGGTGCCAGGCCGACCAGGCACAGGGGTGGTTTCTTGCTCGTTCAGAGCTAAGGGCTGCAAGGCTAATTCCGATAAATCAAAGAAATGCACTTTGTTTCTTCTCTAATCCTAACTCCTTCTCCGAGCACAAGTCAGTGGATTTAACTAAGGATGAGGAGGGAGACATTCGTCCCTGACTCCGTGAGCCACTTGGTATTTGGGGCTGCTTCTGCTGCTTCCAACTCTTCCAAAGGGACCCAGAGTTTTCACAGAGATACTTTCTAAAAAAGAAGTGAAAATAACCAATTTGGACGTGGTGAAGCTTAGAGGTTGCAGCTGGCATCTGACTGCTCCGGGCCGCTCAATTCCAACCCTGGCGTGCTGGCACAGGGCTCTGCTCCAGTGCCTCATCCAAGAAGTCCTGAAAGTAACAGTCAGAGCAGGAGCACAAAACCCTGACGTAGGGAGAAAAAGCTGCTTCTTCCAAAACCTTTATCTGCTAAAGGACACCCATTTTTTTGAAGAATTAAACCCCTCGGGGAGGGCGGCTTGGAGTCTGCACCCCACACCACACCGGCTCCACGGACAAAGGGAGTTACAGTGATCCCCTGGCTCCGAGAGACCATCTTCTGGCAGGAGGCCAAATTTGCAAGGAAGTTTTCCAGAGCAGCCAAATGATTAACAGCAAACTGTAACTGTAAAATGTAATTAAAAAGAGCAGCCTACGTGCTGCCGGAGTAACAGCAGCGGGCGGGGAGGAACGTGGAGTAAGAAAGAGTTGTGAAGTGAAATAAAAGCAGTGGGTCTGGGGAAGAAAGGGCAAAGTATTCACACAAGAATCATCTCTCGCACTCACACAACAGTAGCATTTCAGCTAAACCAAGGAGCTCCCTCCTAGAGGCAAAGACTATCCAGGTTTTCAATTTTCTATTCTGCTTTTTGCGCATCTGGTGGCAAATAAAGAAACCCACAACAGCTTCCTCCCCCCCTTACCCCTTCACTCTCTGCTACTCGCTTCAGCCTTGATTTGAAAACACTGCATTTGGCTCCCGCTTTTCCATTCCCTGCCCGACAAAACCCCTCCGGAACTCTTTTCTTCCTACTCACATGTGGGGCTGCAGTTTGCTCCCAGCAGCCAGCGGAGACATTCGCAGCGCCAGGATGAGTGACAGGGCCACGGCAGGAAACTCCATCGCAGCCGCTCCTCTCCCTCCAGGTGCTTCCAGCGGTTGTCCCAGGAATCCCACAGCCTCCCCCAACACGGCTCTCCGGTTCCTCCTCCTCACAGGCTCCCGCTGCCTCCTGCTCCCAACTTGCCGGTGTCTCTCTCTTTGCAAAGGACAAAGCTATGGGAGCACAGGGGAGTCCTCGCAGGGGGAGAGCGGATTTACCATTCCTGGATGTTTCCTCCCTCTCGGGTTCCGCTCAGCGAGTTTCTTCACTCCATTGGAAATTACAGTGCAGGTTGCAGCTGGGTTTTCCCCCAGACCAAACCTGACTTCTCATGCTCGTTTGCTCGCAGTGAAATGCACTGAAGTGACTTTTCCCTCTGGGATTTGCTTCCTGACAAAGCTCGAGGACCTGGGGGCTCACAAGACCCGGGTTGTGCCCAGCAGCACAGCCCCATGAGGACTGAGCCGCTCCAGAGCTGCGATCCCCTTCCCAGGGCACTATGAAATCCAGCCCTCGGCAAGGGGAAGGGAAAAGGAGGGGTGCTCTTCTGGCAGGAGAATCTCACCTCCCAGGGGCTTTTCCCGAAGCAGGCGGGGTGATCCTTCACTCCATCCCCAGAGGTGCGGGCATCCTCCCGCCGCAGCTCCACACCTTCCTCCGGAGCCGGGAGCGAGGAACTCCCTCACGCACACACCGGAGCAGCTTCCCTGCGGTTCCCGGGAGTAACAAAACTTCCCCCTGCCTTTCCCAGGTCCAGCTCCTTTCCCTCACATGCTCTCTTGCCTCTTTTCCTCGCTGTCAGTCAGAAATCCCTCCCACGAGCTGTGCCCAGCCCCGAGCAGAGGAGGGGGAGGCCCTGCCCGCAGGGATGGAGCAGCGGTGCTGCGGGGCTGTTTCTGCACAGGCAGCTCTTCTGCACTGCCCAAGGCCAGCTGCGGACACACCACCCCAAATCCCTTTCCCAGAAGCTCCAAAAACATCCCACAGAGATTCAACCTTCCCCATGCACTCCAACAGACAACAAAACTGATCTCTTCCCAAGGAAATTCTGCTGGCAGGGACACCTCCCAACTGCACGCAGCAGCCGGCACAGCAGGATGGGGAGGAGGAGAGCAGAGCAGGGATGCTGCACTAAACATCTCAAGCACCTGCCAGCAAACCCTCCCCAAGGGCAGGGGGAACCAGAGCAGCAGCCAGGCACCTCTGAGCTGCCCTGGGGCACTCCAGGGCTCACCTGGCCCGTGGCAGGTGCTGACTTCCATCAGAGAAGCAGGATAAGAAGGTTTGGAGGAAGGCTGGGATAGTTTCATGGACATATTTTGTGGCTGAAGGACAACCATTTATCAAGATTAAAGTCCCCAAGGGCCATGCCCAAAAGCTCCTGGCTCTTGGAAAAAACTGAAGCAGCTGCTCCATACACCAGAATCCTCCCAAGGTCACAGCAGTGCCATAAATCCTCAAGTCAGAGAAAAGAGCAGGTGAGGGGGGTTAATGCTTCCACTTAGCAGTAAAATATCAGCCAAGCCTAACGGATGGGAAGAAAACATCCTTCATTCTTCCTCGAGAAGAAAGGCAGCTACATAAAGATGTTTTATAACAACAGAAAGAGGCCAGGATACAATAAATCCAGGCCTCTGTTTTCCTGTCTGGAATTTAAAAGTTCTTACAGTAGGAAACAGGCTGCTCCCAGTTAGACTTCCAGGGATTCCTCCCAGTGTGGGCAGGGACCAGGCAGAGCCGGGAGTCGGGCTCCCTCTCCAGGACACGGCTCGAGGCCAAGGATGGGACTGATCGGTCCAGCCACAGCTCCCACGCTGCCTCAGGTGACAATCCCGGCTGTCACACGGGCGGGACACCAGTCACTGCAGGGTCCTGGCTGGCCCGGCCTGGCCGCTCTCCCAGCCACAGCCACCCCGGCTGGGCTGCGTGCAGGGAGAAGGGGAAGCCCCGACGGGAAAAACTTCGCTTTGAGGAGTGACTGAGCACAAAGTCAGATCTGCAGCTCTTTTAAAGCCCCTTTAAAGCCAGCAGTGAGGTTCCCCACCTTAAGAGGCCCGTGTGAGCAAGGGCTGTGGAGAGCACAGCAGGGGATTCGTGGGACACATGCGAAAGACAGATATCTGAAACCCAACCCTGTCTGTGAAGTCAGTTTAGTATGTTTTCAATTTTATATCATTTCCCACACAGCCGCCCACCGAGGATGTCATCCTCTGGCTCTGGGTGAAACAGCCCTGAAAGTGGTCCAAGATACGATACGGCTCCATAAATACTGATGATAATATCTGCAGTCATGCCAGAGACCACAGAAACTGAAACATTAACATGCCATTCATTCCCAGCATTATTTAATCTTCACTATCAAGCGTGCTGGATGTGATATGGGTGCCAGGGCTCTCCATGCACAATCCTGTCCCTATTCCACACTGCTCTGGTACCTTCCCGAGCTCTGTCCTGATGACATTTAAGGATCTTGCACATCTGACCCAGATCTGCCTCACAGTAGCTCTGCCTGGCCACTGTAGACCCACAAATCTTGTTCCTTTGTGGGTATATCAGAGTCTTGCCCAGACCACCTGGGCAGAGCAGAGCATCACTTTGGCTAAGCCCAGGGCCTCCCACTGTACTGTATGTGATGTGTGGGGATTCTTGTCTTAGCCCTGAAAACCCACAGCAGAGCTAGGACAGGCCTCATACACCTCTGGGTATGCAACGGTGGTGGCACCTGGTACCTCGTACAGCCCGAGGCGTGTGACAGCGACGACACCTGGTACCTGAGACAGCTCTGGGCAGGGAACAGTGACAGCACCCACCACCTGGCACAGCCTTGCTGTGTGATGGCGACAGCACCCAGTACCTGGTGCAGCCCCAGTGAGTGAGAGTGATGGCATCTTGTACCTACCACAGCTCTGGGCAGGCGATAGTGACAGCACCCACCACTTTGTACCGCCTTGCTGTGTGATGGTGACAGTAGCAGCACCTGGTGCAGCCCTGCTGTGTGACGGTACCCAGTACCTTGTACAACCCAGGTGCCTGATGGTGACAGCACCTGGCACGGGCCTGGGCGTGTGACACTGAAGGCACCTGGTACCCAAGACAGCTCTGAGCAAGCGATAGCGACAGCACACACCACCCCAGGTGTGCGATGGTGACGGTGCCAGGCACAGCCGCCGGTGTATGACGGTGACAACACCCGGCACCCAGGGCCAGCGGAGCGGGGAGTGCTGCCGTGCCCCGCATCCCGCGCCCCGCATCCCGCCAGGCGGGCTCTGCCCGGGTACCGGCCGAGCATCCCTGTCGGGGCTGCAGTGCCGCCTCCCGGCCCGGCGCGGAGCGAGAGGCGGCCCCGGGCGCTCCGCCCGCCCCGCTCCGCCCCGGAAGGCTCCGAGCGCCCGCCCG
>VZRQ01000030.1:73081-92411 GCA_013397975.1 Machaerirhynchus nigripectus | reverse complement strand
TTCCGGGTGCGCGCCGGGAGGGGCGCGGGGGCGGCCGCGGCCCCGGCCCGCACCCCCTGACCTCTGCCTTCTCCCCCCGCAGCCCGGCACCATCGAGCAGGCGGTGAGCGAGATACGCGTGGTCGTGCTGCCCGCCGAGGACGGGGAGGTGCAGAGCGTGTGGCTGCTCACCGAGTGAGTTCCGCGGCGGGAGGGGACGGGCGCTCGGAGTGGGGGGAGATGAGAGCCAGGGCAGCCTCGGCCCCGCGGGGTTGGCCCGGAGCCGCACATCCCACGGCGCTTTTCTGTGTTAAAGCTGGTGGATATTAACGCGCGCCCGAGGCCCGGAATGGCCCAGGGTGGCTGCAGCCATCATTATTTCATTATTTCTTTATAACCCAGCCCTCCCGGTCCAGACCAACGCTCCCCAGTTAAACCCTTACGAAATCCAGTCCCACCGAGAACCCACTCCTGCAGTAAAGCACGGACGTAGCCTTAACAAACTGACCCAAAGGCACGTGTGGGCAGCGAGGCACAGACCCTCAGCCCTGGCACTGGCCCTGCTGATGCAAAGCAAAGGCTGTAACAGAAAATACAGCCTCACTAGGACTTCAGATTTGTTCTCCTCAGCAATTCTCCGGTCTGCCGCGCTGCTGAGTTTCTAGCCAGGAGTCAAAACCACTTTAAGCTCAGTCGTGTTCTCTCCCCAGAATCGATCATTGGAACAACGAGAAGGAGCGCCTCGTCCTCATCACAGACTGGTCCCTCCTGGTCTGCAAGTACAACTTCATCAGCCTGCAGTGCCAGCACGTGACGAGGATTGCCCTCAGCGCCGTGGACACCATCTCCGTGGGGGAGTTCGAGTTCCCACCCAAATCTCTGAACAAGTAAGTTGCCACAGTCACGTGTAAGTCTTGCACGGTTATTGGGAACAGTTGGAGCTGTCAGCCTGACCACTGGAAAGGTCTGAGATTTTTTCCTTTTGCTTGCTTAACTCTGCAAACAATTTCTGAAGCTGCATTAGAAGACCTCAGAGTAGCTGCTGGTTTGCTGGGATGGTCAGTAGTTGCACTAACAGCGAGTTGCTCAAGGACTTTGAAGATAAGATGAGTAGATTTGGGAGCAGAAGCTCGTCACCATGACATAATGCAGTAAGAAGCAGTAACACCACTTAAACATGTCTAGAAAGCTGTGAGTGTCAGGTCCCCTGTACACAGGGGCTGTCTCAGGCTGTGAAGGATGGCCAGGGTGTCCCAGGTGTCCAGGAAGCTTCACCTTCTTGCTCTCAGCTCGTAAGAATATCCCTTTGCATGTTTCAGGGACTGAATTCTTGCATTTCTTGCCTCCGGTAAAATTTACTATCACTTCTATTTGAGCTTCCAGTCTCAAGTAGGTCTTTTTGAGACAGAACATTTTCAGTTAATCTTGCCTCAAAGACTGGAATGTCTGACCCTGTTCATTCTGCACTGTCAGGAGGGAAGGTGTCGGTATCCGCATTCAGTGGGACAAGCAAAGCCACGCCTCCTTCATCAACAGGTGGAACCCCTGGTCCACCAACATCCCCTACGTGACCTTCACCGAGCACCCCATGGCAGACGCTGACGAGAAGATCTCCTCCCTGTGCCGGGTAAGGAACAGCCTCTGCTGCTCCAGGCAGCTCACTGAGCTCGCAGGGTGGACACAACTCAGACTATTTTGAAGCAATACCTCAATTAATCAAACAAAATCAGTTATATGAGAGGTAGAACTTAGAGCTGGGAGCTCCATCTTCCCAATCTCCAAATTTTGACTTTTAGGGTGGCCGCACTGCCCGCTTTTGCCACCCACCCATAACTGGCTGAAACGCAGAGGAAGCCAAAAGGTGCAGAGTCCTGTAAAACCCAAAAGCAAATGGATCTTGGGTTGTTCCTGCTCTTACTTAACCTGACAGGCTGATGGACTTTTCATCTAGGAATGCCAGCTAATTAAAAACTGGTTTAACTGCTCACTGAAAACCTTCACCGAGGTGGTTCTCAGTTCTTCTTATAATAGGTGCTTCCCTCTGAAGGTTTTCCTAAAAGTAGAACACTCTTAAGTGTGACACATCAGTGATCAGGGCAGAACCACCATCAGAAATAAACACATGGTCACTGATAGATCTATACCCATCCAGCCCCGGTCCTGTGTGAAATTAACTGAATCACTGAGGTTAAACATCAGAATGTGACTATCACAGCACACAGAGCCCTGACAGCCACAGCTGTAGTGCTAATGCTTCACCATTCCCTATCAGCAGCTGTTTGTCTTAACAGTTTGTAAAACAATGCAAAAGCAAGGCGATTTCTTCTCTTTCAGCTGGAAAACTTTCAAACGCAGCTGATCCAGGCTGTGAAGAAAGCCCACAAGGAGGGCCCGGTGCCAGGAAGCACTAACGGGGTGTTGGTGCTGGAGCGGCCCATCCTCATCGAGACCTACCTGGGGCTGATGTCCTTCATCAACAACGAGGCCAAGCTGGGATACTCCATGACAAGAGGCAAAATTGGATTTTAAACCCCCTTGCGTGTCATCTGTTCAAGGGCAAGTGACTTGCTGGTGGTGCCCTGGGGAGAGGGTGCTGAGGGCAGAGCACGTGATAAAGCAAAGTTGTCAGGGGAAGGGAAGGGAAGGGCGTGGTTGTAGGACAGTTCCCAGTTGTTTGGGGAATGCACAGGTTGGATTTGAAGCAGGCACAGGGTGGTGTCAGTCTTGTATTTTGTACCTGATTTACAGCCCTCACCGGTCCTTACACAGGATGAATGAGCAGTGGCGTGTTCCGTGCCCCAGTGCCTGCTCTTCCCAGTCCATGAAGTGCCATTGGAACCTGCTAAAAACCCCCAGTGCACAGCAGAACCTCTGTGCCACGGCCCCACTGTATCCCTGTGTGCGTGGTGTCAAATCCTGTCGTGTGCTTGGGACTGCTTTGTGCTGTTTAGAGGAACTGCTGTTCCAATCACCGTGATCTCAGTGCTCTGATTAATGCCTGTTAGGGATTTTCAAAGCTGTCAGTCAGTCTTTAACAGTATTTGCTGGCTTTTGCTAAAGCTGCACTGTTCCACCTGCTCAGCAGCAGTTTGTGAACTCAATATGCATTTATGAGCTTCTTGTAAAAATCCTTTTAAGAACCTACTGGAACTTCCTCTCTACTTCTGTTTCTTTGCTGCAGCCACAGAATAAAGACTGTTGTGAGAGAATGTTGCCAAAAGCCTCACAAAACCGTTTGCCTTCAAAGCTGTTCTTTGTAAAACTGAAAAGGAATTCTATTTTGGTTAGATTGATACTCTTAGCCATTTTTCTTAAATCTACTCTAGTTTGGGCCAGGACTTTTTAATGGAGACAGAGAAGACTTTCAGCACTGTGTGTCAGCCTTGGCTCATACACTCCTGCACTGAACCTCTCATCCAGGGATGGAATTCAGAAGCAGCCCAAGAGATTGCAGCTGAAATTGCACAGGAGGTGACTCTAACAAGCTTTTTCCTTGTGCATGACCTTCTCTCCTTGCCCTTTAATCAGAGCATTTATCTGCTGGATAAACTGTGCTGCAGTAGGGGGTTTTTCTGACCTTACTGGAGGTGTTTGTCAAACTCCTGTTGCAGTCCATCCTGACTCCAGCTTTCCAAGCTTCTCCATGCATTTTCTAAGTTATCTGTTCCATTTTCATTAACCTTGCAGTAAAGTTAAATTTCAACTCTTATTTGGTCTTCGTTCTTCTTTTTCTGGAGACTGAGGCTGTGAAATTTAAGTAGCAAAAGAAGAAACATCCAGTAAACTCCTAAACAAGAGGCTCCCTCCTTGGAAAGACACAGGGGAAAACAAGGAAGGATATCCAACTGCTCCTTCCCTGCCAAACTATCCACTCCCATTTGGCACCAAGAGTTGGGACAAAAACTCCCATTTCAGTTACCTGTAATTCAGCATACTGAAGTGTCAGTTGTGATCCCTCTGGTAAAGATTCCATGTAATAAATCCATGGGGGCCCAGGCACAGTTACTGTCACCCAAAATTATTTGTGTGCAAGTAACAGTTTCCTTGTGCTGGGATGAATCACTACGTCATCACATCACTGATCACACTGAAACAGACTTTCAAGTGCAGAGGTGCAGGTTTATAGTTTGTAACTATCAAAATGTTTATTGGAAATTAGAAAATTTAAATAATAGCTATACATTATATACACGCAGAGCTACAGTCGTAGAAAATAAGGGTTCAGAATTGAAAGAAGAGATGTTCAACTCCATCAATACTCAGGTTTTCTTGCAATAGAGACTCATTCCCTACATTTCTTTTGCTACATCACTACATTCAAATACAGTCACACTATTTCACACACTGAGCTCGGAGCTCCTTCAAATAAATAACTTATAAATACAAACACTTCAGACTGGGCAACAGGTGTTGACTCCTTTCCTCTTTCTTCCTCAGACTTGGGAGCATTTTTAATGCGTTTTAGTTCTTTTATTTTACCTCTTCTCTTTCCAAGTAACACACACAGAAGTTGTCCTTACTCAGGAGCACCATGGAATCCCCACTGGAATGCCAGGAGAGAGACACGATCTGGAAGTCACCTGCGGGAAGAGATCGGAGCGTGTCAGCAAGGAGCTGGCAGCCCATCCTCCTGCCAGAGGAAAAGGCAGCTGGAATCAGCCACACAAATCCCTGCTGGCCCCGTGCTGTCCTTGAGTGTCTCACTATGAACTCCTCTTTTTCCGAGGGTGAAAACACCCATTCTTAAGCAGCTCCAAGAACACACCTGAGCTACTCCCACGACAACACTCGGATCAATTTATAAACGGAATAATTTGTCACTGAGCAGCTGCTGAGAGGCTGTGGCAGCTGCTGCAGGGCCTCACCTTCCCCGGGCACCTGCACGACCACGCAGCCGGCCGGGGACCACAGGTACACTCTGCTGGTGCCCGTGCACACGGCCAGGCGGGGCTGGCAGGGATCCCACTGGAAACACTGGATCGTGCACAGCTGCTCCAGCACCACCGACAGCTTCAGCTTCCGGATGTCCCAGATCCACACGGCGTTGGGAATGTTATCTGGAGAGGAAGCAGCAACCGTGTGATAGCTGAAGGATAAAGGGATCACGCTTGGTTTTTCTGAATGCACAGTAACAAATTCATACAACACAAACGCTTAGGTACACCCCAGGGGTTACCACCACTTGAGTTTTGCCAAGCAGAGCCTTCAGGAAATACTCAGCCTTGGAAATATTGCAAAAAAAGGTAAAAGTGACCTAGTCCATCTCCCAGTCCTTCCTTGGCTTTTATCAAATTTGTCTGTCTGAGGGGTTTCACACCTGACCTGGAGCTTTGGCATCCAGGCATGAACAGCCCCTCAGGACCATCAAAGGGAAAAATGGAACATCAATCCCATGACTTTCACTATTCAGAATTCCTCTTGCTACAGGCTGTACAGAGTTCTGCCTTTCACGAGACCCAGGCTCTAAGTGGGAAGATTTCATTTTCAAAACGGTGAGCTCACATAAACTTGAAGACATACAAAACCCCACTACTTTCATTAAATCCAGAGCTGAGGCTGAGTTCATGCCCTGATCAGCAGTTCTGGCAGCTCACAACAGTTAACACACACTAGAAGACAGGCTGGGATTCCTCTGTAGTTACACATCTCACAACAGAGCTTTTACAGGGCCATGACTCTTTTTATAGTGCAAAGGATCATTCCTGCTAAGGAAACCCCCCACATGCCACATGGTTTCCCCTCTGAGGCAGGGCAGTCGGAACTTACCATTTCTGGTTGCCAGGAAACAGTTATCTGCACTGAAGGCCAACATCCCAACTCCCACTTTGGGATTTGCCCTGTCAGCAACTGGTTTGACGTACTGTAAAGAAACTGGCACCTGGGAAATGTCATCTGGAACGGGAAATAAAAGTATTTCACTAAGTGAGCCTGGATGGACAATGCATTTACATCCAGCTGTTAAAACCCCTCATCTCTGAAGTGACAGGATCAAATTTTACTCTTCTCCAAGATGTTCCAATCAAAATTTCAATTGCTTTAAGAGATCACATCTTCACGCAGCCACCCTAATACTATCCCTGCCCTCCTACAGAAAAAGAAAGGCTGGAAATTCAGGCAAGACCGAGAATAAATCAGGAAAATGAGGAGAGATTAATTTTTCTACTACATTTTAACTAGTATTTCAAAAAGTGTTAACCAAAGGTGGTTTAAAGTGCCACAAACACTGACACTGATTTTTACTGCCCTTGAGAACATCCAGAGGATCTGTTCCACCATCCAAGGGGCAGAGTTCACCTACAGCATTTATTGAAAGACTTCCCAAGGCAAACTCAAGTGTCCGGTTTGAGTAAACTTTGGCTTACATTTACTCTGTGTGCTGAAGAGAGAACTAGCCAATTCTCTTGTTGGAGGGAAAGAAAGTCTCTCTGTGTCAACAGTTGGGGATTTCTCCACTTCTTTATACACAATCTACAAAGAAACAAGTGAGAGCTCTACAGAAGGGCCTCGGAGAGTTTGAACATGGGCTGTTAGCAGATCCCCACATCCCACTGACTCATTTGCACGTTTATTACATCTCAGCATCCCCTGGGTCATCAACAGAGGGAAGGGCTTCAGCAGGCAGATATGGAATCCAATATTCCCAGTGAATCGTGGGCCATTTGGAACCTTGACCAGGAAAAACGCCCCTGTGACAAATACACAAACCTTGAAGTCTACAAACAATAACTCTGAGGGAGCACCCCTTGTTCATTATTTCTGACAGCGAAATAAATCATCCCCATTACAGTGGGAACATGAATCTTGTTTTAGCAACCAGAAATCTTTAATCAGATTCTATCACAAATAAAGTGCAGCACCGCAGAAGGAAAATAGCAAAAATATTTTAGTGTGCCTGCAACATATTCCCAAACACAAGCACCAGGATAAAACACAGCAACTGCAATTCCTGGCTGTGTAGTGGAGATTAACAGAGCTATTTCCATTTGTTTTCCATGACATATTTTACACCTAACTGGAAGTTAAGGCATTTTTCAGCCGTGAGAAGCTCTGCTGAGGTGCTTTAATGGCTCGTGCCTTGCTGCTGGTTAAGAGGCAGAGTCATGTGAATATTGCAGGCTTACAATCCACACACAAACTCTTCCAGGAGGTCTGTGCAGTCCCTCTATACTGTTCTTGTTACCTCCAGGGATGAGATCAGCTCGGGATTTTGGGAACAGCAGCTCTACACCTGCTGCCAACAGCCCAGAATCTGTCAGGCCTTGCAGGTACAGGTATCAAGGATAAAAATCAGTGCTGACAGATGTTCCAGGAAATGCCCTTTAGGTGAGCTGGATGAGCCTGTCCACACAGGATGGAAAATCTGAACACAATCCAGTTGCAGCACTGTTTAAAGTCAGGAATTGTACAAAGCTGAGACAACTCTCTCCTGTTCAGTTTTCCAGTTTGCCATCAGCTACACGCCCAAATCTGTAATGCAGCCACCACCTACACCAAAATACACTGGCAAGTGACAGGAGCATCTGAGAATCTGTTACTGCTCAAGAGAGATGATCACAGACATACTCCATCAAATTTAAAAGGATTCCCACATTTTTCTTACATTCCCAGGTTGCCATGCAATTTCCCAAGACCTAGTGGGGGAAAAAAGCAAAGTCTCCAGAATGAAATGGATTCATCAGCATCTCTCAGATACAAGCAGCAGCACCTGAGCTCTGCTAATGACTCCATGGATTTGGGATCCACACTTACAGTGTTTTTGCTGGCAATGGTTGCTGGATGGTCAAGCTCCGTGATCTTCTTCCACGTCACGTGGTTCAGGATACGCACCTGGCTCAGGAAGCGTGGCAAGGGGAGACTGTTAGCACAAAGTTCTCCAAATGGTTTAGATAAAGGAGGCAGGAAACATCTCTCACCTTTTCATCAAAGCTGCCAATGGCCAGGAACTGGCTGCTGGGACTCCAGGCGATCGATTTGACGCCCAGGGGCCACTCGTAGGCGCGGAAGGAGGAGAGCAGCCGCCCATCGAGGGAGTACAGCAGGACCTTGTACTGAAACACAGACACAGCCATTCCAAAATCCAGCAAAGGTCTTAAAAATCACAGGCAGGCAAATCATCCCAGCCAAACTCTGCCTGTTCAATGTGCAGCAAGTTAAATACAAAGGTACAAACGGTCTCCTATCTGTCCATCAGAGGCTTCGTCGCTCTCTTTTTGGAGGAGGACTTACATTAACTGTACAATCACTGTGCAATGCAATGTCAGTAAAGCTGTAAAAGGCTCTTACATACTTCCAATACTCTTCTTCCATTATTCCTTCATTATTCCAAAAGCAGCTTCTGCAATGTTCACGATTTTTTTTTTGGCAAGATAAATTAGAAATAATTTGCTGTCATTGGAGATTTACAGAACAGCAACATCCACTTGCAAGGACACCCATCCCCAATACAAGTGTAATATTTAACAAAAGCTGGACTCACACCCTTTTATGTCCAAAAGAAACATTTTAAACACTAGTTATTTTAGTCACTGCTTTTATAGATGATGGCCAAAGACCAGCTTGAACCCTTCAAGAAAATCATCTGCTTTTCCTCCTACCTCCAGGCACGTGTCCCACGCTGCCAGCACACAGCCATTGGGAGCCCACTCAATCCCAGACAGATCCTGGGTTTCAGTGTCAAAATGCTGCTCACGAAAGAGAAACCACAAAACGATCTGAGATATGTCAAGGAATCCTAAGCCAACAGAATGCTCAGTTTTAACCTTTCAAGGGCTACCACAAACACAAAAGAGCTTTTTGTGTGCCAGAGTAACAACAGAAATATTTCCTCTTGTAATACATGCTGCATTCAGTGGATCTTTGATCCCCTTTACAGAAAAGCCAAAAGTTTCTATACCTTCAAATGAACAGCATTTCATAAGAAAATTAAATTAGTTACACTGAATCAGTCAAAAATCCAGGAAGCCTAATTCCTTGTCTCAAAGCCTGGTACAGGATCACAGAATCTCAGAATGATTTTGGTTGGAAGGGACCTTAAAGATCATCTTGTCCCATGGGCAGGGACACCTTCCACTAGATCAGGTTGCTCCAAGCCCTGTCCAACCTGGCCTTGGACACTTCCAGGGATGGGGCAGCCACAGCTTCCACTACAAAGGTTCATTAGGGAAGAGTTCAGGAACACGACAAACATGTAGTGGTATTTCCCAAATTTTCTCTCAGCTTCCAGTGAGGCTCAGAATTTCCAAATTAGAGGTGACACTATGTACAGACAAGTTCTTAGTGAGGCTTAATTGCACAGATCCAGGCCGTGGCTGGTGCCACCCTCCACGGACTGATCCCACGTGTGAACAGTTCATATCACACATCCAAAGCACCAAGCACTTGCTTCTCTCGCTGTTACTAATGGAGTAGTGTGAGATTTGTGCACGTAACCCCCAGAGCAGTGGGAGGAGAGGCAGAGCTTACCCTGAGGAGCTGCCAGTTGCTGCACACGAAGATGCTGATGAAATCCTTGCAGTCGCGCCGCTCTGCCACGGCCATGTAGCGCCCGTCCTTGGTGAAAACCACCCCTGCCACGGGACAGATCAATTAACACTGGCTTAAATAGAAATCAGACAACAAGGCAGAAGAGCTGATGAGTCTTCAGCGAGGAACAGTTACTCCCAATGCAAAGCAGAAATAAAAGAGGAGGCAGAATTTTTTCACAGAAGGTCACATTAATCAAGGCAAAGCAGAGTGTTACTGATGCATTGTGTCAGCAATTTTTAAGCTTGGAATGTGTAATTTCTCAGGATGCAGAGCTCCAGCGTGCTTCAAAACACATCTAACCACTGACAGTTGTTATATAAACCCAACAGATTTCAAGTAACCACTTCATTTAGCCTGGCTAAATGGATCAGTTATGCAACCATTGGGTCTCCAGTAACTCCCAGGCATTGCTCCCCATCCACTCGGATTTTACATGGAACACATAATTGTCTTTGTCATCTGTGGGATACAAGCCTTGGGCAGCAAACTGCTCACCACAGCCATGTGGTCTGACAGCCCTGACACGAGCTTCCCTTTCCAACCTTCCCATGTGCAGAAGATGATAAAAGTCACTTCGGATTAATGTTTTTCATCACGAGCACATCCAGCATAATTTAATGTCTTAAAGGATCCCTCAGAGGCAAGCACAACACAGATGCACATGTGAAGAGTAGGCACATGGATCAGCTGGAATCCTTCACTCAGAGACCAGAACCTGGCTGCAGGTGCTGCTCCGAATGAATGGGACCAGACCCTGTTCCCAAACGTGGGGTTTGTCACCACATTAAATTCATTTTCCCTTTCTGCCCCATTAAAGGACCATTCCCAGGTGGATGTGTGACACTGACCTTGCTGGCACGCTTTGGGGTACTTGATGTAAGACACAGACTTGGTGCACAAGGACCACACCGTGATTCGCAGCTGGCAGAGAGACAGGGAGCAGTTTTGGTTATTTTTGTAGATTAAAAAAAAAAAAAAAAAAGAATTAATAGGAAAACATCAACCTAATTCAGCAACACAAGTGGATCAATGAACCTCATGAGACTAATTAAACTCTGCAGCTATTCTGTATAACACAATGTCCTGGGAAGCAACTATGAGGAATTCTCTCCTAGTTCCTGGCAGTTAGCAGGGAATTTACCCCAAGCTTACATGAGTACTCTAGATGGGGATACAAAATTCACACCACTGATATGGAGAAAACCTCTTCACAAACACTGAAGTTCCTGACATTAGCACAAATGTCTTCCCAATCTAATGCCCAGAGTCACTTTGCAGTTGGAAAAGCAGATTCATCACAGAATCCGGAGGAGAGATGGGGAGTTTCCTGCCTTTGTGAATGGATGACAAGTTACAGCCACTTCAGAACATTGTATCCCTTGGGAAAAGGCTACCAAGTGTGAAAACAGAGCTGTATTTTTCAACATTTAGACACCATCAGCTTTGATGGCTGATTCGTGTTTTGCTCTTCCCTCCTCAGCCACACACAAGGAAGCACCATTACAGAATTACTGAAAAATTCAAAGACACCCAAAACCTGCTATGCAAAGCAAGGCTTTACACCGGTGTTTGGGGGATTTCTGGAGAACTGTGCCTCCACAAGCACCAAGAGCTGCAGAGAGGGCAGGCAGCTGCAGACCCAGCCTCCCCACAGCTCCCCAAGGTCACAGCTGCACTCCAGGCCCTGCCTTGCCATCTGCACATTACCCAATTAAAAACAAATACTCCCTCTCCCTTAGCAACGGCAGCCCCAGACACATGGGCATTCACCAGCAGGGCATGTGAACCTTTGCATTTGGAGCTGGAGCAAGGAATGTTTCCAGGGTCAGGCTTTTTCTTCTGTTTTCCTGCATTTGACTGCTCCAAGGAAGAGCTACAGGTACAACTTTTTGCAGTGAAGCACCTTCATCACAAAGCCACCTTTCCCTGAACTACTGAACACCAAAATTAATTCTGACCCACTGTGTAAAACACCAGCACTGTCTCCATTTCCTCCTCCTCCCACAGCCTCCCACATCCCACACAGCCCAGCAGCACCCCAGCAGTCTTAGGAGGAAGGTTCTGCTACACCTTTTTGCAGGTTTGTCCTCTACACACCTTTTCCTTCCCTTGAACTGTTCTGTGGTGACAGAGGATCCTGAGGGAGCACCCCATGGATCTGCTGTACTGGTAACACTGCAGGCTCTCTATTGCAACAGAACCTGAAAGGTTTTCCCTTGCTGACATGATCAGTTTTGATGGGCAGCACAATTCAAGGGATTTACAGGGCTCAAACCAAGCTTCAGAATCCAAATAAATACTCCCTCCCCATCAGAGATCCATGCAGTCCCAGAACAGTCCCTTCTACCTTACACATCAGACAAACTTCTGAGATCTGAAGAAACAACACAGAAATCTTTTTCCTTGGAATCATAGAATGATTCGGGCTGGAAGAGACTTTAAAGCTCATTTTGTCCCACCCCCTGCCATCAATACAGACACCTTTCAATAAACAAGGTTGCTCCAAGCCCACTCCAACCTCACTGGGAAGAACTTCTTCCCAGTACCTCACCTAACCCTGACCTCTGTCAGTGTGAAGCCATTCCCCTTTGTCCTGTCACTCCAGGCCCTTGGAAATAGGGGCCCCTCTCCATCTTTCCTGTAAGTTCCCTTCAGGCACTGGAAGGCCACAATGAGGTCACCCCAGAACCTTCTCCAGGCTGGACCATCCCAACTCTCCCAGCCTTTCCTCCCAGCAGAGCTGCTCCATCCCTCTGATCCTGGTGCCTCCTCTGGACTCTCTCCAGCAGCTCCATGTCCTTCCTATGCTGCGACCCCAGGGCTGGGGGCAGCCCTGCAGGTGGGGTCTCACCTGAGTGGGGCAGAGGGGCAGAACCTCCTCCTCCAAGTTCAGCAGCTCCTGGAGGAACCCACGAGATGAACAACATAAATCAATTCTATCCCTGGGCCCGCTCACTTCCGGCCACCCAAACCCAGCGTGGTCAGTCTGCTCCTCAGGCAAGATTTACTTTAAAAATACCAACACGATGCCTCCACACATTCCTCTGCAGCAACTGCAGCACTGAAATTCTGCCGGGGACTATTAATTGCAGCCCTAAATGCACTGGCTGCCCTGCCTCCCCTGAGCAAAACACACAGCACACATTCTCCAGCCACTTAATACAAGCTTAGCAGCTGCAGGCTTCGAATGCTGAGGGCTGGATCATCATTTTTCCTGACAAAGGCATCCAAATGCTGCTGCTCAGCCTCATGAACAGCTCCCCTGGCCTGCTGGGCATCAAACACACTTCCATCCTGGACCACACTGCCTGCTCCAAGCCTCAGGAGGCAAAACCTTGCTGCTCATGTCGAGCTCAGGTGCACAGGAAGAGGGAAATCTCTGTACATGAGACACACCACTGAGTTCCCACTGTCACTTCTGCCCTGCCCAACACTCAGCCAAAGAAAAGGCAAGGCCACCTTTGTTTTGAAATATTTCTGCATCCATCTCTGCTCCATCACGGAGCCACGGAGTCATTTAGGATGGAAACGCCCTCAAAGACCACTGAGTCCAATTATTTCCCCAGCACTGCCAAGGCCACCATTAGACCCTGTCCCCAAGCCCCACATCTAAACGTCTCTTAAATCCCTCAAGGGATGTTGACTCCATCCCTCCCCTGAGGGGCCTGTCCCAATGCTTGGCAACCCTTTCCATGAAGAAATCTTTCCTAATGTCCAATCTAAAGCTCCATTTGCTGTAAACACAGAAGCTTCTCCAAAAAGGTCAAGCTTTGTAACTCCTCAGAGAGGACCATAATGGTTTCCCTGTTCTTCACTGCTGAGCACATGCTCCTGGCACTGGATGTTCTGGTGCTAGCACACCCTGATATTGCTGGGGGGGTTTTGGGCCCTGCCCTGCGTGCCCCAAAACATGGACAACAAACTGCCCCAGTGCCTCTGCAGCACTGGGGAGAGCCCACAGAGCAGAGCTAGCACACATTTCATGGCACACAAAAATACACCTACAACTGAACCAGATGCCTCTAAGTATCTGATAAGCAAAGCCCTCATCTCCACTCCATCTATCAGCCACAACACACCTTTAACATCTGATAAGATCACAGAATCACACCGTGGTTTGGGCTGGAAGGGACCTTAAAGATCATCTTGTTTCAAATCCTCTATTCACAGAATCACTGAGGTTGGAAAAGACCAGCAGGATCATCGAGTCAAATCCAACCTGTGCTTGATCCCCACCTTGTCACCCAGCCCAGAGCACTGAGTGCCACCTCCAGACTCCACCACCTCCCTGGGCAGCACCTTCCAATGCCTGACCACCTTTTCCATGAAGAAATTCCTCCTGGTGTCCAACCTGACCCTCCCCTGGCACAGCTTGAGGCTGTGTCCTCTCATCCTGTTGTTTTTTGTCTGTTCAACTCCACTCTCTCCCGTGCAAGGGCTGCAGGCTCAGAGGGAAGCACACGGATCATTCCATAATTCCATTGTAACTTCTCACACAACCTGATGGCTCGGCTTAGTGCTAGGAACATTCAAAACCAAATCATTTTGATTCCTGAGGGTAGAATCCTTTTCTGTTGTTCCATTTGTGCCCACTCAGACATTCCTACAAACTGAGAAACCTACATCAAGTGCTTAATGCATGGATTTCACACCCCCTTCCCTTAACATTGTGTTTACAACTGAATTGTGACAGAAAGGGAAAACCTTCATATTCCCACCTGGAACATTCCACAACCTCATTTAAGCTGCCAACATAAATGAGATGAAGAAGATTAGAAGGATTATGTCACAGCGTGCAGACAGGATCAGGAGCAACAGAAACACCAAACACAGAGGGTGAGAAAAGAAACCAAATGCTTCAAAAATGACAGGAAATTTCCTTTGCTGCTCGTTGCCTTTCTCGGGGAATTCATGGAGAAGGGACAATTTGCTTTATAGCAGGAGAACAGCCCGTGGTCAGTTAAGTCTGCAGCAAGCCCCTCTCTGCTGCTCCTTTTGGGGGATACTTTCTCTTCCGCGTAGATGACTCCATTGAGTGGAGTTGTCAAACTCAAATCCTCATGATAATGGTGTCTGAGAAGTTTTCAGCTGTTGTTTTGCAGTGGAAAAACAAACCAAAAGCAGGAGCATTTTTAAAATAGCCTAAAAACAGCTGAGAAATAAGAAGTATTTAGATGGTAACGTGATAAACAGTCTCCAGCGCCGGGCCCAGGACCACGGCCCGATGTTGACAGCTCCAGGCAGGTGTAGGACTGGTGATTTTCAGCAGACAAAAACACACTTTTAAACAACCTACAGCTCAAATGACTGTCAACTCTTGTCCCAGACTTGACTGGGTCACTCGGTCCCCTTACATAGCAGTGTCTGTCAGCACCGGATTTCAGAAGATTATTCGGAGCACATTCCTCGCCAGGAAGCATTTTTCAGCCAATGCAGCCACGCACAGTTACTAAGGATTAGCTGGGATACACACACAGAAACACACACTTCTCCCTGCTGCTGGAGTTCCAAAGAAGCTCCTTAATGCTTAAGGACCTGACATGGAATGAGACAAAGTATGTAGTTTATAAGCACAGCTCTTCAGAGAAACACTCCAGAACATCTTCACACTATTTATCCCAAAACACGAGGGTCATGAGGAAGCAGAGAATCACAGAATCCCAAGATGGCTTGGGTTGGAAGGGACCTTAAAGCTCATCTTATCCCACCCCCTGCCATGGGCAGGGACACCTTCCACTAGACCAGGTTGCTCCAAGCCCCATCCAACCTGGCCTTGAACACTTTCAGGAATGTGAAGAGGATCCATTTGCTGTCCTTCAGATCTTTCACCTGCAGCTCTTGGATAAGCTCTACCTGTGCCTGTAAATTCTGGTGGAATGATGGCACTGGAAGGAGTCACATCGGGTTCAACACCTTCCACAGGACACACTGATAACGTGGAACTGCCTCTCAGAGTGGATTTCAGTGGAGGAGGAACACTGACCACAAAGAAACCCTGCAAATTAGCCAATGAATTCCAAGTGTCAGAGGATGGTGCCAGACTCCTTTTTTTTGTGCCAGTGACAGGACAAGGAGTAACAGCCATAAACTAAAACACAACAAGTTCCACTTCAACATGAAGAACTTCTTTCCATGGAGGGTGGCAGAGCACTGGAACAGCTGCCCAGGGAGGGTGTGGAGTCTCCCTCTCTGGAGACATTCCAAACCCACCTGGATGTGTCCCTGCGTCACCTGCTCCAGCTGACCCTGCCTTGGCAGGGGGGCTGGACTGGATGATCTCCAGAGGGCCCTTCCAACCCCAACTACTCTGGAATTCTGTAATGATTTCTATGAGGCACTGGTAAGTACAGATTGCTAGAAAGAAATTAGCACAACCACAACCTTTAAAAAACTCAGGGAATAAGAAAGCTCCTTGCAGGCTTTCACTGGAGTTCACACACTGACCTGAAGAATTACAAGAACAAGTGGTTAGTTGCTGCTGTTTGAAAGCATCAAGCAACCAAAGCCCAGCTGAGCTGGCTGACAGGGAACCCCCAAACCCTCCAGGCAATTGCTGGATTTGATAACACACTGATATTAAACATCCCTGCAGCTTGTCCTGAGCGCTGTCCATGTCCATCCCCCCCAGACTGTGGATTTAGCAGGGAGGGAGTAAACACAGCTCCGACCGCGGCCCGGCCCCGGCAGCTGTCTGACAACAGCTAATTTAGCAACCTGTTTACAGCTGGAAAGGAAACTTATCCCAACACAGATGCCAACTTGGCAAAGGCTTAATGAAATCCTCTAAGGTCAAACCGAGTTCTGTTGGGAGGCAATAAATCCTCGCTGGTCCACCCCCACACACACGTGCGACGAGATCCTCTCCGGGAGCCTCGCACAGCCCCAGCCCGCAGTTCTGACTCCTCCGCTGCTGCCTGACCAGCAGGGATGGCTGCGCTGCCTCCAGGCTGCAGTTCTGGGCTTGTTTCTAATTTTTATTGCTGCTATCAGGGCAGTTCACGCCTGGGAAAACCAAGGCCTAAACTCATCCCTCCTGTCGAAAAGGGTGAGGGAATGGGTCTGCACACAAACACACACACACGGCAGAGTCCCCGTGCATATCCCACTGACACTGGGATTTGCCCAAAAAAAGGCGGAATCTTGCATTGCAGCATGGGGATTCTGTGCTAGCCAGTGTTATGGCACAAGATCCTGTCGCCTAAAACCCACCCAAGGGCTTGGAAAGAGTAAACACAAAGAGAAAAGTGTCTCACGTGCAGTTCTTGGCTGTTTTCTGACCCTTCATTATTGTACTGGATAACAGGAATCATCAGCTCTAATCCAAAGGTGGAAGAGTCAGAAATCACAGGCCTTCCAACAAACCCACCATCAAGAAACCAGTTTGGATTCTACACTAGTGTGTGTTCTCTAGTATGGGTCTTAATAAGCACTTAGAGGCGTTTTCATTTTAATTTTACAGGTGGTTCCATCAGCAGTCTGGCTCCTATGTGTCAAATCAAACAACTGGAAAAGTATTTCCAGGATCTGGATCTAAATCTCATCTCATAGGTCAATAAACTTAAGCCTGTATATTTTAATTTAAAATCACTCTGAAATGTTTATAGTTTGGGTTTTTTTAACTAGAAATCCTGAGCTTTTCTTGCTATGAAAGCAATATATTTGATTTCTAAAACTGCTCTGTTGCATGCCATCAAAATATCAAAATCAAAAACACCAAGATGTGTTCTCAAACACAATTTTACCTCCAAATTTAAGCGTCCATTTTCTGTCTTATCACCAGAAGCAAGAGGACAAAGCGTTAGTGGAATAACAAACACCTAACCTGGAATTAACCTGAGTTACACACGGGACTACAGAGCTGCATCCGTGCTCTCCACCACCGCTGCAGCTTTAAGGGCTTTGGGTTATTTTAGGAGGCAAAGGGCAGACAGCAACATCTGACACCGTGGGGAGCAACCCTGCCTCCACACTCACATGGAACTCGGTGGTGTTGAGGATGTGACGACCGTCCGGACTCCAGCATGAAGCCACCAATCCCGCGGAGCCCTCGTCGATCCTACAGTGCCAGGCCGGCTGCTCCAGGGACCAGACCTGGGACAGGGAGCAACCAGACAGCGCAGGAAGCAACAGCTTATCCAAGCCTCTGCTCAGGAGGATTCCCTGCAGCTCACACCAGGCTCCTGCATCCCACCCCGGGCAGCTCAGGAACACCCAACCACCCGCAGCCATGAAGGACTGGCGCTGGATCCCGCTGCAAAAGTGAGTCCCACACCTCTGGGAGATAATGGAAATGGCAAATGATGTGGGGTTGGTTTTTTCTGTGACATGTATTCTGAATATCCAACATTTAAACAGGTTTAGTCCATTTAACAAGCTTGCGTGTATTTATTTCTTAGTGCAGTAAGAAACTGGTAAGATGATCTCCAATTCTGATCTGTTTTGCTAGATATTTTTATCCTAAATATTCTTTTTCAAACTAAGGTGTTTGTCATGGCTTTCAAGATCCTGGCATGCTGTGTTATGCTCAGACTGTGTTATGCTCAGACTGTGTTATCAGTGACATCAGGTGCTTCAGCAAAGCCTCAAGACTAGTGCTGGCTGTTAAGCTCTCACTCACATCACACCCAAATCCCAGCAGGAAACACGGCCTGTCCTGCTTTCATCCTCACCTGGACAATGCCTCGCTTGTACAAGGCACACAGGATGAACAGGGAGTCCGAGGACCACTCGATGTACTGGATCTGATCCAGGCAGGTGTAGAGCTGGAGGAGCTGCAGGGAGCTCGCATCCCGAACCACCAAACGGTGCTGCACACATGAGGCCTGGGGGGGACGGGGACAGGGCTGAGGTGGGGCAGGATCCTGGATGGAGCACTGGGGCTGTCCCTGCCAGGCTCGCTGCCGTCCCAGGTTTAGATGAGAGAGGGTCAATATTGTGTTTTAAAGAAAAAAATCCTCCCTGTGAGGGTGGTGAGCCACCGGCACAGGCTGCCCAGAGAAGCTGTGGCTGCCCCTGGATCCCTGGAAGTGTCCAAGGCCAGGTTGGACGGGGCTTGGAGCAACCTGGGATAGGGGAAGGTGTCCCACGGCAGGGACTTTGAACTAGATGAGCTTTAAGGTTCCTTGCAACCCCAAACCAGTCGGGGATTCTAGAACTCTATTCAATATGCACTGACCTCCACTGCAAACTACAGTGAGAACAGCTAAGCCAGGGGGGAAGGGGGTTTTATAGTAATAAACAGAATCCTCGCCAATTCCATCACTGCTGACTATGTAATTCCAGTTTTTTAAAAACTACTTTCTGTCTTACAACTATTATTTTATTTCATAGAATCCCAGGATGGTTTGGTCTGGGAAGGACCCAAAGTTCATCCAGTGCCACCCCCTGCCATGGGCAGGGACACCTTCCACTGTCCCAGGCTGCTCCCAGCCCCAGTGTCCAGCCTGGCCTTGGGCACTGCCAGGGATCCAGGGGCAGCCACAGCTGCTCTGGGTACCCTGTGCCAGGGCCTCCCCACCCTCACAGGGAACAATTCCTTCCCAATATCCCATCTACCCCCCTCCTCTGGCAGTTTGAAGCTATTCCCCCTTGTCCTGCCTCTCCAAACAGTTGTAAAAAGTCCTTCTCCGTCTTTCCTGCAGGCTCCCTTCAGGTACTACTTAATTTAAAGTATTAATTCATCTAACTGATTAAGGTTAATTTAACCTAACTCAGGTCTCCGGTATTGACCCTTATTGACTCAAAAGCCTCTCGGCAGCAGCCTCTGAGCTCAGATCCGCAGGATCCGGGGCTCCATCTCTGCCCGCTCCGTGTCCGCCGTCAGCCC
>VZRQ01000030.1:34792-72781 GCA_013397975.1 Machaerirhynchus nigripectus | reverse complement strand
CGGGAAGCGCGCGGGAAGGCGCCGCGTGAGCCGCATAATTATGCAAATGAGTCGCTAATGAGCTGGATAATAACGCGATTAATGAGCTGAGGGGCGTGTTCCCCCCCTCGCCCCACCCTCAGAGAACCCTCCCTTATCTGGCGCCTTTCCGCGGGCAGTGTCCCGCGCCCGGGATTGCCCTGGCTAATTAATCACCCCTTCCGGCTAATTACCAACAGCAACGGGAGCACAGGCGGGATGTCCCGCCAAGTTCCCCGGACAGGACAGAGGAACTGACAATTGCAATAGAGATACCCCAGCAAAAAGGATGTGAACGAATTGGAATCAATCAATAAATAAATAAATACAGGCACACTAGGGAAGAGGCAGGGAGGGTGACAGGGATGTCTGTGTTCCCAAAACACGGTCAGTGTCCGCAAAACTCTCTGGTCCCGCTGGCTGAGGCTCTCCTGCATCCCTTCCCCACTGAACAGCCAGGGGGATGCACAACTGCCTCCCTTTGTCCCCCCGGTCTGTACCCCTGGAATTTTTGGGTGGCAGCAGCCTGGCTCCCATCCCAGTGACAGCACAGTCCGGGTGGGACCCCCCTCCCTGTTTGGGGGCCACAATCACCATCACTTAAAAATAAACCTCACGATCAGAGCAAATATTCGAGTCTTGATTCCGTTACGGATTATTTGGGTTCCAGAAGCTGGTTCCAGCCCCACCTATTTTGGGGGGGGGGGGTTGAATGCGTTGGTTTTCTGTCCCACAACAGAGGCACAGACGTGACAGCTGCTCTGCCGTCACCATCTGCCCCATGTGTGATGTGGGGGTGCCTGGGGGTAGGGGGTGCCTGTTGGTCCCCAAGTGGGGACAGAGGACCTGAGCACAAGCAGTGATTGCCCAAGGATGAGCAGTGCTCGCTGCCCTCCCCGGGTGACCGAGGGCAAGTGACCAGCGACACGGGAGCTTGTGAGGAGGGTGTCACTGCGACACGGTGAGTCCACAGGATGCAAATAATTAGTCTTGTGGGTGATGGGTTTTAATCAGAAGCGTTCAGTGCTCGCCACTGCCCCTCTCCGTGTGCCTTGGCGAGTCGCTGTTCCCTGGGAGAAGCAGCACACGGAATCCTGGAGCCCTTCCCCATCCCCCAGGCAGGTGACCCCAGGAGAGACGAGCCGGTCACTTGGCTGAACGCGAACACAAAACCTGCTCAGTCCATCAGTCTGATGAGGGGAAGAGCCTCCTTCGACCCACACTGGGTGTCCTCTGCCGGGCGTCCCAGCCCTGCAAGTGTCCAAGGCCAGGTTGGCTGGAGCTTGGAGCAACCTGGGGCAGTGGAACGTGTCCCTGCCCATGGCAGGGGCTGGAACAAGAGGATGTTTGCTTTTCCCTCCAACCCAGACCGTTCGCTGATCCTGTGGCTGTGGTTACAGCCCAGCAGCCGCCTCGGGCGCGGTGCTGCCGGGTGGCCGCCACTGTTGCAGCCCCCCACACCCAACTTGCCCCGGCGTTACTTCGGCGCTGGTGACCAGCTTTAATTCCCTGGCACGCTTGGCTGAGCACTCCCCACCCCCTTGCAACTGCCTCCTATTCCAGGAAGGCGCGCAGGAGCTTTTGCCTCACTTTTCGCACAGCTTTCAGCGGCTCCAATGTCATTGCCTTGGCGACCGGGACGCTACTCCGGTGTAGTGCAGTAAATAACGTAGCTCCTCAATCCCAGGCTACTCCTGTCTGCGGGAGACCTCCGGGGGAACTCAAAACGCAGGTAGGAAGAAAGCAAACCACAAAAGGAAACCCTTTGCTATGGGTATTGTGTGAGTTTCTGGGCACGACCCTCCCCTGGGTGCTCGATAACGCGGCTGGAAGATGATTCGCGGCCGCTTTGCTTCGCGGGCTTGTGACACAACGTTAAAGCGGCTTGGGAAGTTTGCTCCCAAGTGCCTTAGCCCTGGAGTTAAAGCACTTGTGGAGGAGCCTTGAATGGGCGAAGCAACGGAGGGGCTGGATCCCGGTGGGATGCGAGGGCCGGCGGCCACAGCCGGGCACCTGTGCGGGGCTGAGGCCGGGCTGCCAAGGAGAGAGGGGGAGCAGCGGCCTCAGCCCCATCACGAGCTGCTGGCAGTGACTGCAGCCAGACAGGATTTCTGTCCAACCTGCCTCCTCTTTGGAAAGAAAATCGTTGATAAGCTGCTGGACCCCGGGGAGGGCTCCTGAGATTCAAAGTGTGCTGCAGGAAAGCTCGCTCGCTCGTTCTCCTTTGCTTTCACAAACCTCATTTTGCAGGTGTGAATTTAACAGTCCGGGACAAACGAATGATAGCACAGGGCAGCGTTGGCACCTTGGGGCTGGCAGCATTTTTGCAAATATTCTGTTGTTTGCTGTGGGCTGGATGAGCCTGATGGGTCTCATTGTGCAGAGGAAAGAAGGTCCAGGGCCAGTTCCCAAGCCATGGAGCAGCTCCATATGAGGGGTGGAAACGGCTCTCAGAAGTTCTGCTCTCCCAGAGAGCCCTCAGGAATTAGTCATAGCCCTGTTACATCGGGCTTGTGCATTTGTCTCCCTTTAAGGTGGCTGCGAACGCTGTCATGTTTCATTCTGGGCTGTTGGAGTGGCAGGATAGTGGAGAATTTGTTATCTTCAGGTGATAACAAACGCTGGGCATTTCTAGGTGCTAAACCTGAGCCCTGACGTTGATGGTGAGATCCGAGATGCTCTTTCCAGAGAATGCAGAAACTCAGTGGGCAGGCAGTGCTCCCAGCAAGGCTGAGAGCCCACGGTGCCCTTCACCGTCCTCATTGTGATGAAAAAGTTGAGTTTTAATCATTCTAATTATTTATTCAGGCTCTGTGGTCACAAACAGTGAGTGAAGCATGGTTGGACAGACAGAGGTTCATCTGCTCTGCTTCTCCAGGGAGTTGTTCTCCCGTTTTGGGGTGGCTGTAGTGACCTTGGTCCGTCCTCTTCCTTCCCCCTCTGTCTCTGGGGCTGGGTTTTCCATAACAGTGTGGGAAACTGAGTGCGTGGAGCTTTTCCACGCTAATCTTTGGAAATTATTTCAGTGGCAGTTCCCAGGGAGGTTTCATGGGCCGACCCGGTGTGACCCCGCCGGGTCCCGCATCCCGGGGGTGGCCGCCCCGCCGCGGGCAGAGCCGGGTCGCAGAGGGAGCAGAGGTGGAGGATCGCTGCTCGCAGGCTTTCCCTCCCCGCTGCCGGGCTCTTTCCCGTGTGCGGTTTCCCTGCAATGCCCTGACCAGCAACAGAGGGAAGCAGCAATCCAGAGAACGCTGGAGCCGGCTCGGAGCGCGCCTCTCCCAGTGAGCGCCGGCAAATCCCACCTGCAACCCCGGCTCCCAGCACCAGCCCCCTGGTTTGCACCTTTTGGTCTCTTTTCCTCTAGAAACCTGCAATAAATCCAGTGCAGGTCCCTCCCGAGCTGTGCCAGGCGTGCCAAGCCTCCCCCGCTGCCTCCCTGCCGCATCGAGGCGGAACGGAGGGGGAATTCCTTGCTGGACCCTTCCCTGGGCGAGGAGATCTCCACTTTAATATGCAGTTTGGGGTCTCTGGAGGTGATAATCCTCCTGGTGGAGTCTGGCTGGGTAACTCTGCCTGGAAGAAGTCAGGATGATACCCCGGCTCTTCTCTTTGGTGTGGGGAGCTGGTGGCAGCAGGGAGCTGACCCAGTCAGGGCAGAGGCAGAACGGGCTCCAGACTGGGGGGCTGGAAGGGGCAGGGAGCCGAACCCGGGCTGTGGCTGGTCCTGAACTCAGCCCCAGGTGCCATTTACTCAGCCTTGGGCACAGGAAGGATATCCCAGGGCACGGGAATTGCATCCAAGCCATCAGGAATGCCTCCAGAGCGATGCAGAATTAGTCTCTAAGGCTCTTCCCAGTTTAATTCTGATGTGCAGCGAGCTCCCACTGCGTCCCACAGGGTGTCTTTTCCTCCTGCAGAGCCTCACCATCGCAGTGCTTTCCCAGCTTCCCAAATGTGAATGCCTTCACCATTCCCTGCACAACGGGGTCTGAGTGGCACCTCCTTTCAGAGGGGATTGCATCAGCACCGGGCAAATTTTGGGGAACCCTATTTGTGAGTAAATTGGTCGGTAAATTCTTTACCAACCCGGGTGCCCTGTGCCAGGCTGTCACTTGTGCTGCAGAGGTTCTTTCCCAGGATGAGCATGGATCAGAGCAGCGGGGATGTGCCTTAACAGCACCAACCACCCCAGCTTCCCTTTGTGCCCCCTAGATCAGAGCTCAAACACGAGAAGACGCTGGCCTGGCTTTGCACACCCAGGCTTGTGCTTTGAAAGAGTGAAAGGGAACTTCCAAAACGCCCTTAAAATAGTCAGATTTCTTTCCTTTTGAAAACGAGAGCAGCCACGTGGTTAGAGCTGGTGTCACCCGTGATGACCACACAGCCGGGGCGGTGCGGAGGTGCTTTCTCCTCTGGAGGAAAAGGGCTGGCTACTTCCTGAAGCTGCTCTGGGCCAGGGAAAGCAGCATGGAAGAAGGGTAAGGCCACCAGCAGTCACCTGCATCTGTTCTAGGCTTTTCTTTCTCTCAAAGCTGCCCTGTAGGTCCTTTCATTTCTCTGCGTGTCACGCGTGGGATGAGGAGGGACGGGAGGACTCCAGATCCTGCCTGTTAGCTGTCCCTGGCATGGGACCCGTGGGGAACGAGCCCTCCTGTGCCCTCCTGTGCCGTGGGAACTCCTCCAGGTGGGGTGGCTGCGGATGCTGTGTTTTGTGGAAAGCAGCTCACGGGATCTGCTGACAGGGAAAGCTTCCTTGCTTTCGTTTTAACTCCCTCCCTGCAGCCACCCGGTCCCAGCTGAGTCAGAGGGGCCCGGGCAACCCTGAGCATCCTTCACTCAGCGAGCAGCTGCCCTCGGCTCGGCAGCTCGCGCCCAAAAAGCAGGAAGTTTCGGGTTTTCGCTATGAGATGTCGCGGCTGAGATGGGATGCTCACACCAGCGTGGGTAAAAGGGGCAGCCAGATGTGCCTGGGGTGTATCCGAGTCAGCCAGGGCAGGAGAGAGGTCCTGCTGCTTCCAGGGAGCGGGTGAGGGAGCAGGAAGATGGTGGCCCATAGGGGAAGGCAGCACGAGGTTCAAGATGGCTCCACGAAACCTCCGGCTTCAGCTGCTGGGTCCGAGAGGCTCCGGGCACACAGGGAGAGCTGGGCTGGGCTGCTTTCCTCCCATGGCTGAGAGAGGCCGAGAAACCTTGTGCAGGGGTGAAGGGAACGGAATGGACTGAGCATGGCTCTGGTTGTGACTGTGCAGCAGCATCCAGGAGGGTTTGGCTGAAAAACGGGTTCATTCTGCTGAGCTTGCGTCACCCCTGCCTGCTGCCCTGGTCTGCACTGCTGGGGGTGTGGATGCACATGCTGGACACCCCCGATGTCCAGCATGTCCCCCACGATGTGCCCACGGGGATGTCCAGTCCTCTGTGTCCCCCACGACGGCTCTGGGGGACTCTGGTCCTGTGTGTCCCCACGAGGGACACTGGGGTCTGTGGTCCTGTGTGTCCCCTATGATGAATCCTGGGGGTTTCTGGTCCTGTGTGTCCCCACGAGGGACACTGGGGTCTGTGGTCCTGTGTGTCCCCTATGATGAATCCTGGGGGTTTCTGGTCCTGTGTGTCCCCTGTGATGGGCCCTGGGGGGCTCTGGTCCTGAGTGTCCCTCACGATGTACTCTGGGGTCCCTGGTCCTGTGTGTCCCCCACAAGAGGCCCTGAGGGGTCTCTGGTCCTTTCTGTGCTGATGGGAGCAAGCTGGGATTGAGGGATTCCTGCCCTTGGCTGGCTGCTTTGCTGGAGTGAGATGGCACAGCACGGCACGGCACAGCATGGCACAGCACGCTGGCAGTGCTAACCCTGCTGTTTCCCTTTGCCCCCAGAGTGATTTATCCTCTGTCGGACTCCCCCGCTCTGAAGATGTCCCAGTCATCCCCAGCTGATGAAGGCACCACGTTCGAGCACCTCTGGAGCACGCTGTAAGTGGGGTGTGATCATTCCCTGCGGGGGGTGTTCGGAGGCAGCAGTGGTTCTTTGCCAAAGACAAATTTCCTTTCTCATCCTCTGCTTTCCTGGTGAATTTTGCTCCCAGGTTCCAGACTCCGTGCTCAGGGCATCCCATTTGCCAGCCAGCGTGGCACTGTCTGTCTCACGAGTAGCTCCCGCCTGGCTGCAGTGCTCCCCGGCAGCGTGGGGATGGTGTCAGGGCCAGAGCAGAGCTCCCCTCAAGCAGGGACCCTTAATTCCAAAATTAAGCATCCTCCAGCCCCACCAAGATGTCTGTAACTCTTCTGGGCCTTTAAGCCTCATGCTCTAGTCCAGCAAGGAAGGACTGTGCTTCACTTCATCTTCTTCCTCCCTTGGTCCCCTCACGTAAAGACATCCCAGGGGGACAGATGTGCCGGAGCAGCTGGGTGGATGCAAAATTTCCTATGTCTCTGCTTGCTTTACCTGCAAGGTAAAGCCTGCTCTGCCATATGGAAATAAAAGCAGAGGATGGAGGAAGAAGTTGGGAAAGGGACAAGGTCTGAGGGGACAGCGAGTTGCTGGGGCGGGGGTGGTGGTGGTGGCACAGGCTGCGTTGGAGAGCTGGGGAGACGACTGTGCCCTCACCTTCTCCTCAGGGAGCCAGACAGCACCTACTTCGACCTCCCTCCGGCCAACCCCACCGGCAGCAACGAGGTCTCCAACCGCACAGAGGTCACGATGGACGTGTTCCAGATGAGAGGCATGGCCGACTCGGTGATGGTGAGTGTGCTCCGACGGCAGGGACGGGGACCTGCACCAGGCACAGACTTCATTTCCCTGCAGGGGTGAGCTGGGGGCTCTGTGGGAGGCACTGGGGTGTTTGCTGGTTTGTAAACCGAGCCCAACCTCGCTGGTGCAGCACTGCTGGCACTGGTCACATGTAATCGATGGCTCAGGGGTCAGTAAATCCGTGGCTACTTATTGTTGGATAACGTCAGGGCAGGCAGCAGCGGGGGCTCAGAGCTCTAAGGGAGTACCAGGACAGGAGCAGAGCCTCATTCACTCCGGGACAAACGGTGTGGAGTAAAAGCCACTTGTGAGCTGCTGCGGAGGCAGAGCTGCTGGAGGAGCACGCTGTGCTCGCAGCTCTGTTCCCACCGCAGCCCCAGCTCCGTGCCGCTGCCCTTCCTGCCAGAAGCCTTTGCTTCTGCCTAGGACAAAGCCTTGGAAAAGCATCGCGGGCGTGCGACACATCCCGGTCGCTTGCGCGAGGTCGGTGGCGCCCGGGAGCATCCCTGAGGCTGCCCTGGCTCTTGGCTGCATCTCGGTGCGGAGAGCCGCTGTCTCCCTCCAGAAAGCCGCCGTTTCCCTCGCCGACAGCTTGCCTCCCCTCCCCCAGCCCCTTTTCCCTCGCTTTCCGCTCGCTTTCCCTCCCTTTCCCCGGCCTTTCACAGCGGGCAGGGGCAGGCCGGAGTGCTGCTAATTGGGGCTGCGCCCCTCGCTGAGCGAGCCCTCGCCTTCCCCCTCGCTCCCGCTGTAACCAAAGCCGAGCCCGGGGGGCCGGAGCAGCCTCGGGTGCATGAGAAGAGGTGCTGTGGTAACGGAATGCCAGCGGCCTGAGGGCAAGGCAAGAGAGGGGAGAGGCCGTGGAGGGTCCGTGCTGATTCCCGCTGTTCTTGGCGCACGGTGGTGCCAGAGTGGTGCTGATGCTCGGTGGCTGCGAGCAGGTCACCCCAACGCTCTATCAGGCATCTATCCCTATCTGCTCCTGTCTATCCCTCCAGATATCCATTCATCCCTCCATCCATCCATCCATCCATCTATCCATCCATCCATCCCTCCATCCATCCATCCACCCATCCACCCATCCACCCTCACCCATGCGCATCTATCCACCCAGACAGAGATAACTCCGTATCTCCCAGACACGGAGCTCTCGCAGAGTCACTGCACTGCCTGGTCAGCGCAAGGGTGGGCACCTCAGTGTGCTGGTGACAGGTGCCAGCCCAGCAGGTCTCCGGCCCCGTGCAGCTGGAAGAAGCTTTTGGGAGCGGGATGCGGGCAGGTTTGGTGGTGGAGCTGGACCCCCGCTCTCCCTGCAGTGGGAATGGTTGGTATCGCCCGGTCCATCACTGGGCAAGCTGGGGCCTGCCCTGTGCTTTAATGAATAGTCATGAGGGACAGAAGGGGTGGGCCCCGTTTTGTTGTTGGATGCAGCGAGTTGACAGAACTAAGGGAGATGAAAAAAGCAAAACAGCCAACAGACGGCGGCACACGGGTGGCCAGCGCAGCATCCCTGGCGCTGCCCGCCCGGCCCCGCTCCCGCGCTCCTTCCTCCCGCCCGCCACCCCACCCCCGCCGCTGCCCCGACCCCATGACTCCCGTGGCAGGAGGCTTCCCCACGCTCCGTGACCCCCGAGACAACTAAAATGCTCTACATCAGCGACCCGATGCAGCATTACACCACGGTAGGTGCTGCTTGCTATGGACGGGGGTTGCCTTGATGAATTATCCTCCACCGCTGGGGCACCTGCTCCGGCTCTGCCTGCCCAGCCCGGGTGCTGCTGCCCAGGATGCTCAGGGGTTGTCGCAGTGCATGCCCATCCCCATCCCGCAGCTGCACGGAGGGTCTGGGGCTGGTCCAGCCCTGCTGATGAGCCATGAGCCCTGTTGCTGCAGGATGCTGCAGCCTCGGTGATCGGTCACTGTTCCTCTTGCTTTGACCCATCTGGTGCTTGCAGAGCCCAAGGTGGGATTTAAAGCTCTCAGGTGCCAGGGGTGCACGGTCCCTTACCTGTGTGTGCACAGGTGGGAGAGGTGTCAGCTGGAGCATCCATCCAAGGAACACCTGGAGGTGCTGGACACCACCAGCACCACTTTGTCATCCACTGGGGACCTCCTCAGCCAAGCCTGCTGAGGCACCACACCCCTGCCTCCTCAGGCAGGCTTCCTTTCCTTGGTGGGAATCCCTGGGAGGGTTGAGCAGGTGAAGCAGGACCTGTGCTGCAGGTAATACATTTCCAGCCCTGTCCTCAAGCGCTGAGGTTGTTTCCTTAGGGAAAAGGGGTTGTGTCTGTCCCTGGCATTCGGAACAGTCCAGCACAGGCACAGAGGCAGTCGGAGACAGAAGGAAATCACTTCATTCCTGGATTTTACCTTAAGTGTGTTGGTACCAAGCCCGTGCCTCCCATTGTTGGGGCTGTTCCATGGGAGGTCGTTGCTGCAGTTGCGTGGATAATTATCCGTGTGTGTGTGTACATATTTACTCACACACACAAACACTCCTGCCTTCCATTTGTCTTTTAGGGGAATGTTTCCATAATTTCATCAATTTTGAACAACTAGTCTGTCGTTTTGCCCTGCAAACGATGCACCTGACTCTGGATCTGTCTGCCAGCCGATTCCCAAAGCCCAGGCACTCAGGATGCTGCCTCTTGCTTTTTGCTAAGCCTGCCCAGCTTGGGGCAGCCAGCCTGGTTGTCAGAGGTGATACCTTGGGTCTCACATCTCACCATTCTTCCTGAGGGAAGTTTTTTTCTCATGCAGAGCTCGGGATGCTCCGTTCTGTGGTGGGTCCCCCCTTCACTTGCCCATTTACAGCCACAGGCTTCAGCCATGAACGGTCCTGGCTCTCAGCATGAGAGTAAAACAGCTCAGTCCTGATAACTCCTGGATCATCTAGGCTGTGAGCAGTCCCATCCAGCAGCAATCCCTTTTCCCTTGCTGCTGTTCTCCTGGTTGATGCCTGAGCCCTGCCTCTGCCACCTCACTGCTCCCCGCAGCAGCTGCACTTCCCAGTTGGAAGGCAGGAGTTTTCCTAACGTGCCTGTTTTGCCAGAGTTTCTCATAAGTTTTTCTCCAGGTGAAGTCTGGATTAAGGAAAGCTTGGCTTGTCTTTGGCTGGCTATTTATAGAGCGGCGAGGAGGAATAGAGGGATTTAGGCACATATTTTAGGGGAGAAAACGGCGGGATGTGTAAAAGCAAGCCAGATCTTGTTCAGCATTCCTCCAGTTAGTCACAGGCTCCAACGACCTTGTGAGAGATGCAGGCAACAGGAGAACTTCCCTGGAGAAGGATGATTGCCTCTAAACCATTCCACATCGTAGAGGGTTGGGTGAGGTTGGGATCCCAAGTTAAAACACGTCTCCTGATTCCTGAGCAGTGAGCCTTGCAGCTCTTTGGGGAAGGCTGAGCCTGCTGGCTGTGCCTATGGCTGCTTCCACAGCTCCTGGTTTCCCAGAGCTGCCCCAGTGGGTGCTGGGGACAGGGACAGTGCCTGCCAGGCATGATGAGGGCAGTCAAGGGGGGCTGTGTCGCTGCTCCAGTGCAGGGAGCCAGGATGACACACGGCGATGCACGGGACACTGCGCCTGGTCACCAGCACTGCCACTGCTTCTGGGGCTGCAAGGTCAGAGCAACCCCTGAGCAACTCGGGAATTGCAGGTTTCGGGGGAAAAAACCATCCCACTTGCTCTGAGAAACAGTTGTATTTGAATCTGATTTTCCAATGAAATACTAAGGTTGCTTTAGCCACACGGCTCTAGGGAATGTCGCTGTGCTTGGGCTGTGCCTGCGGGTAAAGGAGCTGCCAGCTCTTATTGGAAGAATCTGACAGTAATAGGTCAGAAGAAGAATAAGGAAAAAATTGTAAAAAGTCATGATTTGGTCCAACAGGTGTGGAATAAGAGCCAGGACCTGCCTAAGTGGGTCCGTTTGCCCTGTGGCTTTCCTGCAGTGCTCTGCATCGCAGCCACGTGCTTTGTAGGTTTGAGGTTTTCCCCAAATTAGAGCTGCATCAGGCACTGGGAGCAAACATCCCGCCGGGAAACCAGCTACAAACCACTGCTCGGGGCTGGCTGGCTCAGGGAAGCACTCCCGGGAGCGGTGTGTGGGTGTGTGTCCGTGACCAGCGAACACACGAGGGACAGGTCAGAAAACAGGACGGCCGCTCGGTATCGCCGTCGCGATGGAGCGATGTCATCGCCAGGGACTGCTGCTCAGCTTGGCAGGGTGGCCTCACCGAGCTGTGACACTCTGGCTGCTGGAAGGGACACCGTGGAGCAGAGCCCTGCGTGCAGGACAGGGCTGTCACTCCCTGCCTGCTGAGGGACATCTCCCACACCTGAGCAAACCCCACGACATCCCTGCCCTTTCCCCACCGTCAGAAGCGTGGCTTCCCCGAGGCAGGTGCGCTAGAAATCCGGGATTGTGGCACCTCGCTGCCTCCAGCGAGGATGGAGCAGCTCGAGGGGGGTGATTTAAGCACACGGAGTTTATCCCTCACACAAGTGGTGACCTGTCGGAAAACCCGAGCCACCCAGACCAGCTCTTTTGGCTCCCCTCCTGCACGCTGGCCCTTTAAGGAGGCTGTAACAGGACACCCCAGCCCTGGAGAAAGGTGGCTGAGGTTTCCCTGTCTCTAAACTGGCTGGTGTTTTCTTTTTTCCCTCCTCCCCTTTTCCCTTCCTCCAGTCCCAGTTCAATTTGCTGAACAACAGCATGGATCAGAGCATCGGCAGCAGAGCAGCCTCCACCAGCCCCTACAGCTCCGAGCACACCTCCAATGTCCCAACGCACTCGCCCTACTCGCAGCCCAGCTCTACCTTCGACGCCATGTCCCCGGCTCCCGTCATCCCCTCCAACACCGACTACCCTGGTCCCCACCACTTCGAGGTGACCTTCCAGCAGTCCAGCACCGCCAAGTCAGCCACCTGGACAGTAAGTTTCGTGTCTTCTACCTTGGCTGGGGGAGATGCTCAGCACCGCCGACCGCGTCCTCACCGCCGGCACCCAACGCGGCGGCGGTGGGGAGGCTCGCACGGGGCAGCTGCGGGATGCAGCCACCGCTGATGGGGACTTCACCGACGCAGGCGGTGGCCCTGGGAAGCAAAGCGTGCTGGAAACATCCGTGCTTGCTTTCCAAGGGGGTTCTCCCGAAAGGGGTGCGAAGCGCAGCGGCTGGGATGTCACTTCTCTCGCCGCAATTCCCTCAATTGTGGGTAAATGTCCTCCGCAAAGAAATGTCCTGGGGAAGTACCTGCCTTGTTCTCACGGTGCTTCCCGGCGTATTTGCCAGCGGGTGCTGTCAGAGACGAGGCCGCGGGCGAGAGGGACCTTTGCTCGTGTCTCCCGGCGCCGTTCCCAGCTTCGCTGTAAATGCCTGCTTGTCATTTACAGTCCTTCTGCATCCCGTACTAGAGGAGTAACTTAATCCCTACAAGTCACAGCAAATAACAGAGCGGGTTTTTGAGCGCAGTAGGGTTTGATGCACAGAGGGATGGCTGCGCAGCTCCGTGCTGCTGCTCGGGAGCCGGGATGCAGGTTTGGTCCACGGCTGCTCCAACTGCCCTCCTGCTGCCCGGCACGGGAGAGCTCTGCGAGCAGGGACCCAGGGACCGGGCAGAGCGCTCGGAGGCTGCTTTGGTTTTTGTGGCAAAAGGTCCTAAATTCGCATCCCTGCTACCGGCTCAGTGCAGCGTTTTTAAGGAGAACCAGCACTTGCGGCCAGTGCCGGAGGCATTCCCGCAGCGGGTGCCTCTGGAGTACCCGGGAGACCCGCTCACCACGCTTGAGCCGGGCGGGTTTTCTCCGCCGGGAAGCACTGGCAGAGCAGGAAGGCTGAGATGGGACGACTGACACACCGCAGGAGCAGCAGTTTCCTCCGGGGCTGCGGTTTGACATTGTCATGGAACGGGCAGAGCAGCCCAGCGATGTTTAAGCCCCGGGTGTGATAATGACCTTTGTTTGCGGAAGGTGACGCGTTTAATTGCCAAGACAGTCCTTCCTGCGGGAGACAGAAAGCATCCTTGGATGCTGTCGTGCAGGGACACCCCGGGCAGCGGCCGGGGAGATGCTCCGGGTTGTCCTGGGGAGGATGCGGGAGGGGACGGGCTCCGGCAGCGGCCGCAGTGCTGAGGCTGTGTCCTGCGGAAGCCAGTGGGTGCGTGCAGTGGGAAAGCAGCAGCGAGCCGGCAGCGATCGGGCATCTGAACGCAGCCGAATTCCCGGCTGGTGCAGCCCAGCAGCTTCCCCGCGGCCGGTGGCTGCAGCTTCACACGGACCGGGGACTTGGGACAGCGCCGTGGTTAAACACGGCTTGCCCCCGTAGGGGTGGTTCAGTCTCCACTCTTTTCACTGTTTTTCCTTGCGGGATGTCGCTCAGAGATGCATTTCATTAGGAACTGAATAAACCGGAGGTCCTCGGGCAGGATGTGACTCCAGCCCACTCCCATCCCTCCTGGGGGATAACTCCTACCAGCCACAGCTGAAGCTGCACAGGGAAGGGAGGCACTCCCGTGCCACTAAAGCGTCCGAACGGAAACTGAAACAAGGCACTGCAGGGTGTCTTGTCCCGGCGTGCAGGGATGGGGACCAGAACGTGTCTGATGCTCGCTTGCCTCTGTCCCCAGCTAGGAGTGCCGGCGCATGGCTTTGGGATGGAGCAGACACAGCGCAGCAGGGCTCCCCTCCTGAAAGCCATCCCATTCCACTGGGATCTTTCCGCAGTTCTAACTAAAGGGAGCTCAGGCTGTCCCTCATCACTCTGTGCTGACTGTGCTTCTGGAGCTGCTGTGTCCCACTGGGAGCTTGGCTCACCAGGACAGCATATGGCTGTTTTTCCCAATCCTTTGAGGGAGATCAGGGCAGGCAGTGCCACACGATGCCCATCCCAGCCTTAGGAGAGCAGCTGGACCCGGGAGCTGCCCAGAGAACACGCTCATTCCAGAAGTGGCTGGGAGCATCTGCAGAGGATGAGGCCACCAGCCGGGGCTGGGAGCCCCAGAGCAAGGAGGGGTCTTGGGAAGGGTCCAGAGTGAGGACTTGAATGCCTAAAGTGACTTAAATTCTTGGGAAGGCATTCAGAGGTGTGTGGCCCTCTGAGCCATGATGCTGGGGTGGCTGCCTCCCCCAGAGCAGGTTGGCTGCAGAGCCAGTGCCCACCTGCACTGGAGCTGAGCCTCGTGGAGAGCAGCAGTGGGTTGGCAGCATCTGGCACCCTGAAAAGCACAGGGGATGTTTCACCTGAAGCAGTGATTCCTGCAGGACTGCCAAGGCGGGTTCAGTGTGTCCGGCTTGCCGCGGTGCCAGGTGAGGAACGGTCCTGGTGCGGTGACAGCTGGTGTCACCCCGTGTTCTCCTGGCTGGGGCCGCCACAGGCACGGTCAGTGCTGGAAGACGAGGTTGCTGCCTTCCTCCCACTCACCATGAGCTCTGCAGTGCCACTGCCACCCCTGAGAGTTCGTCCTGGTTTAGAGGGGAAAGGAGCTCAGCAAAACAAATGTGTTCTATGCTGTCAGTGAACACACAAAAAACGCTGGGTGGGACAACATGAGCCTCCACAGGAGCTGGGAACATGCATGTAAGATAAGGAAAAGCCACTGGCAGATGCAGGCACCTGGGAAGGGAAGGTAAATGCCCGGTCAGTAGGGCTGGGGACAGACAGGGACATGTGACAGCGCGGTGATGGTCACCCCAAGCACAGCAGCACCAACCATCCCAGTGCTCTGCAGGACACGCGTGGTCTGGGGCAGCACTTGGGAAGAACCAACCCAGCCTGTTTCTCCTGGGGAAGCCTTATGGCTTTTGGATACACTGAGCCTCGCTGCACCCAATAATTTATGTCAGGATGGTTGATCAATTTCCACCAAGCACTGACCACAAGCCCGGCAGAGCCAACGCGCTGGGCAGGATTTTGGAGCTTGCCGCACTGGGAGGAGTCTCAGCTGAAGGTCTCTTGCAGTCTGGGGTTGAATCATGGAGGATCTGGCCATGAAGGAACGGACAGCTGGTGAGCAGGCAGTGCCAAAGCAAATGGTTTGTGTGAGTCATCTTGTCAAACGATTTGGCATCATTTTTTGATATAATCATGAGCTTTGGTTAATGGAAGTGTAGCCCAATGGCCTCCTGGTTTTGAAAGGTTTTTGACTTGAATCTCTCTGGGAGATGTGGCATTACCCACTCTCCCTCACTTAGGAGAGGAGGCTCCTAAGGACCAGGTGAGCTGGCCTCTCTGGAGCGCTGGACAAGTGCTTGCTCTGCAGGGCTGGGCAAGCCAGCGTCACCCAGGGGAGCAAAGTGTCCCCAAGCCCTGCCCACACACGCAGCGCTCCTGTCCGCACTTCAAACCCTCTGCTGACAAAACAGACACGGCTTGGGAGGGAGATGTGAAGAAGACGAACAATTTGGTACAGATGCCTCGTGGAGCAACACCAGAGAAACGTTCTGCATGGAAGTTCCCCCCAAGAAGAGCAAGGGGTCTCAATTGTGGTGTGCCCAGGAGATGGTTCCTGATAGCAGCCAGCTCTTTAATCTAATAGCAAGAGACATAATGAGATCCAGCACTTGGAAGGTGAAGCCAGGCAAATTCAGACTAGAAACAAGGTGGATTTTTTTTTTTAGCAGTGAGGATAATTAAGCATAGGAACAATTTACCAAGGAATGTATCCAAAGAATCCCAACTCCTGAAGGATTCAAATGAGGAGTCTGCATATCTCTCCAGAGATAAGATGTGCTTTAGCAGAAACCCTTGACTCAATGCAGGAGAAGGAAAGGGTCTGAGGGTAGCAGAATGGGCAATGGGACCAGAGCATCATCAGCTGCTCTCTCTCGCCTTCAAAATGCTGATTTCCTAATTTTAGAAAAGAGGTGAATGGAGAAGGGTGAAGCCTTGGGGCTGACATTACCCCGGTGTGCCCTCACAGAGGGACTCCGGGCAGTGGTGGGCGACAGTGGAGGTCCCAACCCCTTGGGCTGACCACTGCGTGTCACCACCAGCGCTGGACGGCAGCAGCCGCGCCGGTCCGTGCCGTGGGAAGCCCTCCAGGCTGCTGCCACCTCCCTTGTCATTTTTAATGGCCTTCTTATCGCAGAGAGCAGCGGCCAGGTGCCGAAAATAAGGTTTTCCCTGCGGGTTGGAAGCCCCCCTCTGGCAGGCGGGCCGAGGACCGGGAGCCGCGGCACGGCAAGACGGGGCACGCCGGCATCCTGCCCGCCCGCCGGAGCCACCGGGGCTGCGCTGCCCGGAGCTGCCCGGACACGCTGCAGCCGCAGCCGATCGCGGCGGTTTTCTCGCCGCAGCCCCTCGCCACGCCAGCCAGCTGGTAACTGACGGATAATTAGGATTTTTCTCAAGTCGGGCTGGCGGCGGAGCGCGGCTCCCTGCCCGCCGGACGCTGTCACATGTGCCAGAGCCGCGGAGGCGTTAATGGGGTCTTTGGCCTCCCGTGGCCGGGCTGCAAAGGGACGTGGGGGCTCGAGCCCACGGTGCGGGGGAGCTGCCTGGGCTCACACGGAGCCCCTGGAGCCGGGAGGAGAGGGACAGACCCCCGAGCTGAGCAGGCAGGGGGGGGTCTCTGACACAGGCTTGGAGGGTCCTAACCACCCCCAGGCTCTTGTTGCTGTTTCGGGGAGCAAACAGCCTGTGAGGAAAAGGCCGGACAGATCCGAGGAGAGCTGCTCCTGCTCCCATGGATGGACACCACAGCAAACCAGTCTGCTTCCCAGTGCTCGGCCAGTGGGACACGGCAGCGTGGAACTGGTTCCAGTTGCTCAATAGATCTTGCAGCTGGAGCATGGGCACTGGGGAGCTGAAATGATTTCTCTGTTCTAAATGAAGGAGGAGGATGGGAGTAACTGGTGTGGTGGGAGCCAGGTTCTCCCTTGATGGTCACTGCCTGAGGCTTGTTGGGGTAGAGGCAGATACAAAGAGGAGGGAAAAACCTTCAGGAGCATCTACAGACCAAGAGACCCCTCTGCAAACTCTCTCTGGCACTTTCCCATATCCCAGGGAGGTTGCTGTCCAACAGCCATGGCCTGGAGATGATCAGGGCCTCACACAGCTCAGGACACTCTGAGTAGCTGAGCAGATGAGTGTGGATATTTTGCCGTGCCAGAAGTAGGAAAGCAACCTCAGCACCAGCCTGCTCCAGAGCCCATCGAAGCCAACCCACTGGAGGCTTTCCACCAGCTTTCTCAGGGTGTGGATGAGGCTCCAGGAGCTCCAGACACAATGGAATTAAGAAAAAAGGCAAAGGAATTCGGTGTGTGATGTTCCAACACGATCCCGCTATCAGCTCCACTATCTTGAACGTGTCTGGTATGCACAGGTCAAGGGAATGGCTTCCTGGCAGTGCTGCTCCATCGGGAAGGCAAAGCTCTCCGTTGGGAGCAGTGGGAGAGAGCTGGGAGCCCTGATCTGCGGTGCATGGGAGGGGGAAAGGATGCTGGCGTGCCCTGGGCAAACCCACTCACTGCCCGTGCCCACCACAGGCAGTGGCTGAGAGAGAGCAGAGGAGCAGCCCCTCCTGCATTGCACAGCCCTCCTGGGATGCTCCAGAGCCAGTGGTTCCCTCCTGAACCCTGCTTTTGCTGTGCTGGTTTTCACATTTCATTCCCAGCAGCAATTCCCCTCCAACTCTCGGCCTCCTCTTCTCTTCCCTTCCCTTCCTTCCCCTCCCAGCCTGCTCCCTGCATCCTCGGCAGTGTGAAGTAACCTCCTTGCTGGATTTGTGACTTCCTTTTTGGGTGGGAGGGAGCTCCAGGCTGGCTTGGTCAGGGCATCTGAGTATCCACCACACCAAGGGAGTCAGACCTACAAAAAGAGATTAAACCCCCGGAGTTCAGTGTTGGCTCAGCAGTGACTGAGAGAGATCCCGGCCGGAAGCTATTTTAAGGATGTGCTCGCTGGGGAAGGCAGGGAGAGGACTCCTTTGGGGGTGAACCAAGGGATTTTAATTAGCAGTAATGCTAATTAAGGTAGAAGAACGCGGAGCATTGGCAGCCTCCCTGTGCTGCTCTGCTGGGGGGCCCCGAGACCTCAGTGTTCTGTAGGGCTGGGGGACCTGAGGGTGACAGGGGTCCCCTGCAGCTGACGATGGCTGGGGTGATCAGGGGGGCTCTGCTGGGTGCCTTGAGACCCCCTGCCCTGGGAACAGCTGGTGGTGGCTTGGTGTCACCCCAAGGCATCGCTGCCATGGTGCAGGACCACAGGCACAGGGAGGTGGGTGTCCCTTATGGCCATCACCCCAATCCATCACCACCATGGTGCAGGGAATGGAGGCACAGGGAGGTGGATTTTGGGGCATCCCTTATGGCCATCACCCCAATCCATTGCTGCTGTGGTGCAGGGACTGGAGGTTTTGGGGCTTCCCTTATGGCCATCACCCTGATCCATCACTGCTGTGGTGCAGGGACTGAAGACATGGGGTGATGGGTTTTGGGGCATCCCTNATCACTGCTGTGGTGCAGGGACTGAAGACACAGAGAGATGGGTTTTGGGGCATCCCTTATGGCCATCACCCCAATCCATCATCACCATGGTGCGGGGACTGGAGACACAGGGTACCTCTTACAGCCATCCCCAGGGCAGTATCCCCACTGTGTGCTGGCCAGGTACCTCAGGCCCCGCCGGACACTCCCCTCTCCTCTCAGGCACCAGTCATACTCAAACCTGGCTCATAGTAAATGAGCAACAAAGTAGCTTGGGGAGGAATTTCCAGCTCAGTGAGGAGTTTACAGGCCGGTGATTAAAAAATGGTTATTAAAAAAAAATTAGACGGAGAAAAGGAAAAAAAAAAAAAAAATTAGCTGTGCCGCCAGCACGTCTTCCAGGATCTGTCGTAACAGATTCGTCCGAGCCGGTTAACGGTATTTGCGGTTTGCAAGATGCTACATGTCTGGGGAAGATGACAGACACGTTATTATCACCTCTTGGCTGCGATCTGCCCCAACCTGTCCCAGGATGCAGCTCCGCAGCTGCTTGCCGGGGAGCGCAAGGAAATTAGCAGCCGGAGGCGGCACTTTTCTTCTCTCTGCCTTGCCAGGCCAGTGGCTTTATTGGGGATCCATTGACTGCAGTCCTGGACACGTCTTGAGTAGGGCTAATGAGAAGCCTGGAATGTAGGAGAAGAGGAGGAGGAGGCGGCTGGTAGGGAGGAGGGGGGGAGGATTTGTGGAAAAAGCAATTGTTGAGCAAATCATTTCCTTCAAGAGGGAAGGGAGGCCTTGGCTGCACCTTTCCCAACAGGCAAGTCTAGACACTTCGGTGTCAACAGTTGAAGATAAATAAGATTTTATCAGCTCCAAATCTGTTGGGACACATCCTCCTAGCGGTTCTGCTGCCCAGGGAGGGCTGGGCGAGATGGACTTGGCCAGGAGGTCTTTCCAGGCAGAGGATTCAGGTTATTTTTGGCGTGAGGCTGTCAGCATCCGTGGGGAAAACCACCTCCTCCTGCTCATTCCCTGCGTGGGGAGGCAGCATTCGTGGCCTCTGGAACCATCTCCTGGTCCTCTCTCAGGGTGGGCAGTGATGGATGCTGAGACCGCACGTCAACACTGCATCCACGAGCCATTTTGGGGCATTCACTCAGCGGAATCTTGTGGTGCCCAGAACACTTCCTTGGGGCAGCAGCACTGGGGTAACCATGGCGAAGGCTCACAGTGGCCAGTGGCACCATGGGGTGACTGGTTTGTGTCCTGTTCCATCTGGCAGTGGTGCAGCGAGGTCTCATCTCACCCAAAAAGCAGCTGCGTTTCAAACGCATCCAAAGACCCTTTGCGGTACCAAGCTCCTGGGGACACAGAACTTAGAGCTGATAGGCTGCTAGGGGTTAAATAATTTGGCTTTTCCATTTTTTGGCTTATTCCTAGAGCTCTGGACAGACGGCACTGGGAGGGAAGGGACAGAGACAGAGTTGGCATTGCAGTATCAGCCCAGAAGTTGAGGGTGACACGGGAAGCTGCAGGAAATCCCAGAGGAATACAGGTTCTGTGTGTTCCATAGGCTCCAGGGAGACTGTCAGCGCTGCTGCTGCTGCTCTGGGCTGGTTGGAGCAGCCCAGCACCCACAAGCCACAGAAACCTCTTGTGTTCCTCAAACACACAGTGACACCCAATAACAGACTCTCTCCGGTGTTTTCCAGGAACAGAGATGGACCTCAGTCCTAATGTGAGTGTGGGGACAGACACCAGCAGTCCCCAGGACAGAGCAGGGTCTGGAGACAGGCAGGAGATGCCCAGGGCAGAACAGGCTCCATTGTAGGCCTGAAAGGAATCCTGGAGCTGAGGTAAAATTATACCAGGAAGGTGTTCAGGTGTTCCAAAGTGTTGCTCCCACACCCAGCAGCAAGCTGGCAGCAGCTCAAGTGGCCTGAGCTTTGGCTGTGACCCAGCTGCCACATGTGGCCAGTGCTGAGAGGTCAGTTTGTCTGAACGCTGCAGGGTGGGGAGGATGTGAGTGAACAGACCGAGGTTCCCCCCAGTGCAGGTGGCAGGAACACGGCCGTGGCTCACAGAGAGCCGAAGCAGCGAGGCGGCCGCGCTGGTCTGGGTCAGATCCCAGCACTTTGATCTCTGGGTTCTGCTCTGCCACTGCCTCACGTCACACCTGAGGAGCACGTGGTGCCTGTGGTCTCTGCAGGGTGCTGTGCAGGGTATGGCTGTGCTGGGAGGTGCCAGGGCCTCAGGTGATGCAGAGATGTGCGTGGGGCAGGTGATTACCAAACACAGATGATGGAGGAGAGAGGTGTCTGCCCAGGGACACTGCTCAGCGCAGGTTTTGCTGTCCCCTACAGAGAGTGTGCATTGCCAAGCTGGGGTAGCAGAACAGCCAGGGCTGCAGAACCTCCTGGGATCCCAAAAACCAACAATGCTCTTTGTCCTGGTGGCCACGAGCAGCCGGGGTCTGCGGGACTGGGAGCGCTCAGCCCTGGCTGCGGCTGGAGGCGCGGCACGGGACGGCTCCACACTGAGAGGAATCAGGAGCGCGGCTGCCCAGGGCACAGCCTGGACTTTCCTTGCCTAGAATTTATCAGCAGGGAGTTCCTTAAAAGAATAGTTTGTTATTGTGGAGGGATCTTTGAAGGAGATCCCGGAGCTGTTGGGACACGATAAGGTTATCAGCGGAGGCAAGTCTGCGCGGAGCGGCCGCCTTCCCCCTGCAGGGCATCACTCTGCTATTTAACAGAGATTTATCCATGTCATAACATGGTATAATGAGAGAATTTGTTACCAAAGAACTTGCCATAATGCACCTCTGCTCTTCCAGAGCAGTTATAGTTCCCAGGCATGTTGAGGGCTGCCCGGGAATGTCTACATGAAAAGATCCTCTGACAGGAGTTGTCAGTATTTTAACACCTGGCAAGGAAGAGCCCCCTCCAAATAACCCTTGTTTTGCCACGGTGGCTCCTCTAAAGGAGGGCATTAAACCCCAGTGTGGTAGGCGAGTGGGTTCCGTGGGCTGCAGCCTCGTGGGAGTTTCCTCTCTGGCCAGGCAGAGCGGAGTCACCACATTCTGAGTGGAGCCCACGCTTCCAGCTCGGGCCTGATCCCTGAGAATCCCTGCTGGGGGTGCAGGATCACACCCAAGAAGCTAACCTGGCCATGGAGTCGAGGTGTTACCAGCTTCATCTGGCATAAGTGCAAAGTTTGGCGATTTCAGTAGAAGCTGGTGTTTCCAATCACCTCTCTTGTGGGGCAAGTCCAAGTGCCTACAAAAATAAGGATTAGTTCTTGCTGTCAGTGCTGTCAGGTTCAAATTTGTGTTACACCTCTTGGTCACCACCCTCCAGTGACTGCAGCATCTTCCTGCTCCCGCCAGCGCCAAGCAGGTTCTGACCTCGGGACACCCAGGACACCCCACTGTTGTGCCTCTGGGAGCTGGTACCTGCTGCTGGCCACCACCAGCCCAGTGCTGGAGGAGCTGCAGGAGCTGCTCCTGTTTGCCTTGGTGGAGCCTCTGCCCTTTATGTCTCCCCAGAACTTCCCCAGAGACCACCCAAATGAGGCAAACCCCGAAATGGTTTATGTCGTTTGCCCTGTCCCAGTCCTGGTGGTGGGAGCACCTCTCTCATCCACAGGCAGATCTGCTCCTGCAGCCAAGGCAGCGGGACTGGGACACATAAATCCTTCCTGCCTCATCCACAGCTGCACTGGGACGTGTTCATGGCCAGGAAATGTGGGGAGCTGAGCCATCCATGTCAGCCCCTGAACACCCTCCAGCCCTGTGCTGAGCCCCCGTTTTGGGCAGCCCCAGCTCAGGAACCCCCCGGCAGCAGGAGAGCAGAGCCTCCCCTCGGCACACCTGTATTTGGGACAAGCTTTAACATCCCCACAAATGCTCTGCACGGTGGTATTTTTTTGGCACCGGGCGCTGTGTTGTGGGGATGAGATAAAATACCTGGAGCGGGAACATGCCCTGCCATGCAGGGACGGGCTGCTCCGAGCACAGGGGTGGGCTGGTGTATAGCAAACACATTCCTTGTGAGATGGAAAACAGCGTGGCACAGCTGAGCTGGAAGGGAATTGCACATCCCCACACCTGGGCAGTTCCTGGAAGGTGAAGGGCAGGTTCTCCTTCCCCGGCCCTGCTCTGGAGGGGCACACGCTGCAGCCTCCAGAGCTTCCCCCGTCCAAGGGCCTTGTGAGGGTAGTTTGCCACTGAGCAAACCCCACTGTGCCCTCACGGTGGGGAATGTGGTGGCCATAAATCATTTTCTACTCAGGAGGGACTGTGGGCACAGCCTCCAGCTGCCACAGAGCATCCTCCTCCCACGGCCAGCCCGGGCAGTGGTCCCCACCATGTCCCGACCCCGTCCCCTCCATGAACCACAGCTGCTGCAAAGGATTGAGTCAGGATCAGGACAAACCCATCTGTGTCAGAATTAAACTCCTGGGTCCTGCCTAATCAGCTGTGGCACTGCTAATGACATCCGGCACAATTTCCTCAGGCTGTGGTGCGTCAGTGCCCTCGGTGCTCGCAGCCCTTGGTCAGGAGCTGAGTGTGAGAACAGACATGGGAATGTTTTCAAAACGGGCTGAGCAAGGCACGAACGAGGGCTTTGCTGACTTCCTGTGAGATTTCCTCTGTCTCAGTGCAGCGCTGCCCCTGCTCTGCCAGAGCCCTTGCCCATCTGGGAAACCCTTCCCAGCCCTGGGAGGTGGCTGTATCTGGTTTATGCGGAAAGCAGATACCACACAGCGTGGGTGAAATTGTCAGATTCCAGTATTTCCAGGGGAAAGGCAAGAGAAGGAGCCCTCCCTTTACACCAGAGCACTGGAGGAAGCCGAAGGTAGCCAGGGGAGCACCCTCCACCCCACCAGTGACGCTCACCTGCAGGATGTCCCCTCTTTTCCAGTACTCCCCGCTGCTGAAGAAGCTCTACTGTCAGATCGCCAAGACATGCCCCATCCAGATCAAGGTGTCCACCTCGCCGCCCCCGGGCACCATCATCCGGGCCATGCCTGTCTACAAGAAGGCGGAGCACGTCACCGAGGTGGTGAAGCGCTGCCCCAACCACGAGCTGGGCCGCGACTTCAACGACGGTGAGGGCTCCGAGCTGCGCCCGTGGCACCGCGTGTCCCTCGTGTCACAGCCCCTCGCGTGCGCGGGATGAGCGCCCTGGGCAGCCACGGCTCTAATCAGGGCTTTGCCTTGCAGGCCAGTCGGCCCCCGCCAGCCACCTCATCCGGGTGGAAGGCAACAACCTGTCCCAGTATGTGGATGACCCGGTGACGGGACGGCAGAGCGTGATGGTGCCCTACGAGCCCCCGCAGGTACCCGGCTGCTCGCGGCGGGGGGAAGGACCAGCTCCTGCCTCCCTGGTTTGGGCTGCTTGGCACGGGGGCAAAGGGTCCAAGTGTCCCCCTTGCCCTGGCACTTCTAAGACCACTCCGTGCTCGCCCCCAGCACTGGAGGCAGCTACGCTCCAGCACCTGCAGCTCCCAGCCCTGTGTAGCATCCCGGAGCAGCCTGGTCTTGGGAAGTGGGGTGTAATGGGATACCCCCTCCAGTCCTGCCCTGGGTGCCCCCACAGTCCTGGTACAGTCCCCTCTTTCCAGCTGGGATCATCCCCACACCATCGCTGGTGTTCCCCTGCTCATGCCACCAAGGCACCAGCCCTGTGCCAGAGGGTCCAGCCCTGATTCCTCACTCCCTGGGGATCCCAGCCTGCCTCCCCTCCTCTTCTTCCCTCCCCGGGGGTCCCAGCCTGCCTCCGCTCCTCTTCTTCCCTCCCCGGGGGTCCCAGCCTGCCTCCCCTCCTCTTCTTCCCTCTCCGGGGATCCCAGCCTGCCTCCCCCCATCACTTCCCGCTCAGCACCTGCTCTCCCCTCCCGGGCAGGTGGGGACCGAGTTCACCACCATCCTGTACAACTTCATGTGCAACAGCAGCTGCGTGGGAGGGATGAACAGGAGGCCCATCCTCATCATCATCACCCTGGAGACGAGAGAGTGAGTCGAGGCTGTGGGAGCAGGGATGGGCACCCCTCCCACGGCGGGAGGGCTGGGGAAGGAACCCTCCCCTGCAGGGAGCACCCCCAGGGAACGGGATGGGGCAGCCCCAGCTCCTTGGACAGGAATGCTCCCCTCTGCCAGCTCGGGAAAGGGCTGGCACGGAGGGACCGGGGCCCCAGCCCAGCAGCTGGAGCCTTCCTCTGCCCCAGGAGCTGCCGAGGGGCTCGGTCGCTCCCTGAGGGTCGCTGATCTGGTTTCTGCCCGGGACTGAGTCCCAGTGCCCTTCCCAAGGGGAAGCAGGCCACTGATTGCTCTGTCCTCCCAGCGGCCAGGTCCTGGGGAGGAGATCCTTCGAGGGGCGGATCTGTGCCTGTCCCGGCAGGGACCGGAAAGCCGACGAGGATCATTTCCGAGAGCAGCAAGCCCTGAACGAGAGCGCGGCCAAGAACGGCAACGCCAACAAGCGCAGTGAGTCCCCTGGCAGGGGTGGGGGGCTCAGGGCACCCCAAAGCCCTGAGCTCCCGAGGTTTGGGCTCGAATCCACACTTAGGAGTGATGCTTCGACCCTTCTCCGCTAAATCCCAGAAGTCGGACCCCGCCCCTCTCCTTGCAGAGCCCAGAGATGCCTGTGCAGGGCTCTCACGGCCGGATGTATTTGTTCATTATTGACAATAACAAAGGGACACTCCCATGCCAGGCCCCAAGGGAATGGTTTTAGCGTCCTGCACGGCTTGAGCTGCTCCCTGCCGGGTCCTGTCTCCCAGGACTCCACCAATTCTCTTCCCCTCTCCTTCCCAGCGTTCAAGCAGAGCCCCCAGGGCATCCCAGCACTGGGGACCGGCGTTAAGAAACGGAGGCACGGGGAGGAGGAGATGTACTACGTGCCTGTAAGTGTGGGTGTGCTGCAGCAGGGTCAGAACTCGGCTTGGGACAGCGGTGGCACCGTCCCCTCTGCCAGAAGCACCTTGTGGAGGGGATGTCAGGTGGGTTGGGGCTGCACAGGCTCCTGTAGGACAGCAGGGGCCTTGGGGATAGGAGCAAAAGCATCCGTGGGCGCACATGTCCGAGGGATTCCTGCATCCCGAACAGTCCCTGGCCACACTGACAGTCTGTCTGGGTGGAAAAAAGGGAGCATGAGGAATTGGCCAGGTAGGATGGGAATAAAGCAAAGTCCTGGTCTTGTTCCCTCCTCCAGGTGCGAGGCCGGGAGAACTTCGAGATCCTGATGAAGATAAAGGAGANCCTGCAGAGGCAGTGAGTCCTGCCACAGCCCCCGAGACCCCCACGGCCCCAGAGACCCCCACAGCCCAAGAGACCCTCAAAACACCCAAGATCCCCAAGGTCCCTGAAACCCTCAAAACCCCAGAGACCCTCACAGCCAGAGATTCTCAGGGCCCCCGAGATCCTCACAGCCCCTGAGACCCCCAAAGTCCCTGAGAGCCTCACAGCACCTGAGACCCCCAGGGTCTCTGAGATCCTCACAGCCCCCAAGACCCTCACAGTCCCTGAAAGCCCCCACAGTCCCTGAGACTCCCCCAGTCCCCCAGAACCCTGCAGCCCCTCGAGACCCCTGCAGCCCCTGAGCACCCTTGGCAGGGAGGTCTGATGGGCTGGAGGGGAGCTCCAGGCCAGAGCAGGGCACCTCCATCCCACCCATCCCAGCCTGACCAGCGTGTCCCCTCCCCAAACAGGAGCCAGCTGCAGACACCTTCCTCCTACTGCCCCGTCCTTTCCCCCATGAACAAAGTCCACGGCGGAGGAATCAACAAGCTGCCCTCTGTGAACCAGCTGGTGGGGCAGCCCGCCCAGCACGGCTCCAGTTCTGCACCCAGCCTGGGCCCCATGGGTACGTCCTGCACGGCCGGGCCAGGCACGGGGCTCTCCCTGCCCGGGAGCGGGGGGTTATCAGGTCTGGGTGGTGTCTAAGGGGTGCATTCGTTGCCACTGCCCAGGACCCGGAATGCTGAACAGCCACCCCATGCAGCCCAACGGAGAAATGAACGGGGGCCACTCGTCCCAGTCCATGGTATCCGGGTCACACTGCACCCCCCCGCCGCCCTACAACCCCGACCCCAGCCTCGTCAGGTGAGGAAGGCGCCTGGTGCCCTGTCTGTCTTGTCCTCTCTTCCTTGCTGTGTCCCTCGCTCTAACCTTCCCACCTGTCTGGCAACTGGTCAACTGGCCACTGGCCCCAACTGAGAAATCACTGCTCCGAAATCACAGCCTGCTCCTCTCACCTCAGCAAGCAAAGCCCAGCTACCGGCCAGTCAGAAACCCCCAGTGCCCTCACACACGTCCCTGGGAATCCACCCCTGGTCAATTAGAAATTAGGTACATCCAAAGGAGGGTCTCGCCCTACATGGCCAGTAGCATGCAGCTTTGTGAGCTTCCCCATTCCCCTTCCAGCAGTGCTTGGAAATGGCTCCATGTGGCTTATTTCCATCAGGAATGCATTAACAGCTCTGCAAATTTTTAATGCTTTGGCCTTTAAAAAAGACCATGGATGTTTTGACAGACCCTGGGTCGGCATCCACACAGGGCAGAGCCTTGGGCATGCCCTGATCCCCCTCTGCAGTAGTTCAAGCTCCCTCATATTGTGAGTTCCTGAGCCAAAATCTCAGACAATCAGGAGAAAAACATCTGTAGTTTTAGGAATGAACATAAGCCCACACTTTGCTTTGACCTTAGTGGCAGTGGAGCTCTCCACATCCCCTACCTGACACGGTCTGTCCCACAGAGGTGGGACACAGCTGTTGTTCATGAGAACTTAATGCCACTTTATTTTCCAAACTTTCTCTGCAGTTTTTTAACAGGATTGGGGTGTCCAAACTGCATCGACTATTTCACCTCACAAGGGTTACAGAATATTTACCACCTGCAGAACCTATCCATAGAGGTAAATGCTTTGGGGAGATCTGTTCTTACCACTTGTTTCCAGCAGCTGTTGGTCTGAAAAGCAAAAGCAAAACTGTTTTGGAGGAAGGGAAACATCTGCCCCAACCCCTCACACAGAACATGTGCTCCCAGGATTGATGCCTCTCATTCCTGCCCCCCTTGATGGTCCTTTGGAGGCAGCGATAGCTCAGGCCTTGGTAAAAATCACAACCAGTCTCAAAAAACCACAGCCAGTCTCAGCTGCTTCCTCCAGACTCTCAGAAACAACAGAGATCAAAGATCCCCCGGCCAGAGCTCAGGGAGATTTCCCACCTAACACAGAGAACACAGCCGAGGTGCTCAGCGGAACACCCCAAATCCCACGGAGCCAGCAGGGACACCCCACTGCAGCGCGGGGAGGTTTAATCTGGTCTCACCCCTTCCCCTGCTAATCTTTAAGATGAAACAGGCTGAAATAAGGGAGTTGAGCCCAGGGCATTTTTATTAAGGGAAGTCTGGAATGAAATAGCCCAGGCCAGGCAAAAGCTGTCAGAAAAAGCATGGAAGGGATGCTGGAAGTGCCTGTGTGTGCCCAGAGCATCAGCCTCTGCTGCTGCCACACTGCGGTGCTGGTACCAGAGGCGGCACCGGGGCTTCCCCAGCCCGACAGGGGAACAAGAAAAAAGGAAAACAAAAAATAGTCCTGAATCCTTAGAGCCATGGCAAGCCCTGTAAATCCTGGAGTTGGTGTTTTGGCTGAGACAGAGCTCCTGCCCGACCTTGTTTTGCCCCAGGCAGGTGTAGCAGTGTCTCTACCTGGCAGCTGCAACATCCCACAGGAGAGATGATGATTTGTCACTGGTGGCTGGGGCCAGTTGTGTAACCTGAACCTGGTTTTGGACCATTTGCTGAACTAACTCTGTGACCGTCTGTCAGCTGTCCAAGGAAATTTTTAGGAATGGCCAAAACCTGCGTCAGGGCAGAGCTGTGTGTCTGAGTCGGCGTTTGTAGCTACTAATTGCATACTCGCTGTCTGCTCCGGCTAACGCTCCTGCGAGTCTGTGTGTTGGCATTAACGTGGATCCCCGGCAGCTCCCTGCCGTGCTGGTCTCTGTGCTGGCACAGCTCCCCTGCCTGAGGTCACCCACCTCTCCTGGCTTTGTGAGAGCCGCTGTCACCCACCTCAGTGCTTGAGACAGGTGCTGCTCCAGCCCCCCAGGCCAGGACCAGAGCAGGGGCTATCCCAGTTGCAGAGGCACAAGGATGCTCCACACGCTGCTCTGCCACCCGTGTCCAAGGGGAACGATCCCTTCCTTCCCTCCCATTTCCACATCGGTTTGATGTGAACCCCTGCCGAAACAACAACAAAAAGTCTCCAACCTTTGAAGCTGCAGTTGAGTAACTGGGTTATAAACAAGAAATAACCCAGGGGATGGTGCGCCCGTGGCCATGGTGGGAGGTCCAGCCCCGCTCTGTTGGGCATCGTGCCCACGTGTCCCCCCCAAAATCACGACCTGGGGGTCCAGGGCTCGCTCCTGCTGGCACAGTCACACCTCTGGCGGCCGTGCCTCACCAGTGCTGTCCTTGCAGGATCTCGGAGCACTGAAGATCCCGGAGCAGTACCGGATGATCATCTGGCGGGGGCTGCAGGAGCTCAAACAGAGCCACGACTACGGGGCCCAGCAGCTGATCCGCTCCAGCAGCAACGCCTCCACCATCTCCATCGGCAGCTCGGGCGAGCTGCAGCGGCAGCGGGTGATGGAGGCCGTGCACTTCCGCGTGCGCCACACCATCACCATCCCCAACCGCGGCGCGGCCGACGACTGGGCCGACTTCGGCTTCGACCTCCCGGACTGCAAATCCCGCAAACAGTCCATAAAGGAGGAGTTCACGGAGGGAGAGATCAACTGAGGGGCTCCGGAGGTGGCAGTGAGACACCCGGGAGGGGGGTGACAAACCCCCGCCTTGAAATGTATTTGCAGCCTTGGGCACCTGGAGAAGTTTAATTTTGTTATCCAGGGGAACTGCAGGCCCTGAGCCAGGCAGGAGGTGCCTGCCCTGGGGAGGAGACTGGAGGTGAAGAGGAGGAAGAAAAGGAGGAGGGCAGCCGAGCCAGCTCAGCAACCAGAGCAGGATTTCTGCCTGCCTGCGGCACGGGAGGCACGGGCTGGTTTGTGTGTTCCTGGAGCATCCCTGCCTCCAGCAGCGTAAGGATGGCACGTTTTCCTCATCCCTGCTCACCGTCCGTGTTCTCCGTGGTGTCCCAAACTGAGAGGGCTTTGTCACTGCGACTCAGCCCCGACCTGTGCAAGCACCGCCAGGGACTGGTGTGAAGCCACATCCTGCTTTTCCATGGACTGCCAAAAGCACCCCTTCCCTCAGCCCTCTGTAGAGCCAGAAAGAACCTGTTTGTCTGTTCCCAATGTGTTCCTGTACTTAAAGGTTGGTGTATATAAACAGAATGTACATACAGTAAACTCGCTGTGCTGTAAGGAGAGAGAAAGATTTATTTTCATGTAAGCTATAAAAATTGATACTGACTCCTGAGGCACCGCAGTGTCAAGTAAATTAATTTCATGTTGTAGCATGTAAACATGCAGAGAATCCTGTCTCCAGCCTTATCTGTTCAAAACTCAGTTTTTTTCACTCCTCTGAACCTCTTGCATGCAGCTGTGGAGGAGGGGGGAAGCCAGTGATTGTCCTAGGAGGTCAGAGGTCTGGATAATCCCTCCCTGCTCCCTTGGGGAGTTTTGTTGACAGGTCAGACCTGACAAGCTGGAATGCCATGGTGTAAATTCCATCTTTTTGGAGCATGGCATGGACTGGCTGACCAATTCTGTTCTGTTCCTGGTTGCTTTTCCCAGCTGTAATTTCTCTGTTGACTCAGACAGGGAAAAAAGCCTTCACAGAAAGCAAGGACACGAACAGGTGTGTTCCCTGCCTGAATGTTCATTCCCAACACATTTGGGAATGCAATGTCCCACAGTGGGTCTTGGAAAAGCACTGGAAGTCACAGGAGCTGCTGCTGTGGTAGGGAGGGCAGGCAGGGAGCTGCTGCATCTGCCCCCTCAGCCCTGGGCACTCGAGATTTTGGGCAGCCTGAGGGAACCTGCACAGAGATGATGCCACCCAGCACATTCCCACTGCTGCACTCTCCCTCTGGAGGCCTCCAAAGGCAGCCCTGCACCTTCATCCCATCACTCCCAGGCTGGGGAAGGGGCTGGATACCCTTCCCAAAGCCCTGGGCCCTCTAAGCAAGAGTAGAAGAACAGCTCGAGTCCCACCAGGGCTCACCTGAGATGTGACTTCTCCTCCAGGCAGGCAGTGTCTGCTCCCTCTCCAAAGGGGACAGGAGTGTGGCCACTGGACCTGCTGCACCCACAGCCCTGGGCCCGGGACCCTGCTGGGTGTCCCACAGCAGCTCCCAGCCTGCAGCACACAGAGGTGGCCTCCTGTCCCTCCTCTCCCTCAGGTCCTGGTGCAGTCACCATCGCCAAGGCCATCCCACCCCTCACACCACGGGGACTGGGAACCTGCCTCCTTTGGGGTTGGGAACTCCCCTGGCGTGGCTGACAGTGAACCTGTGTCCCCAGGAAACAGCTCAGTAAAGCACTTTAATGCTTTAAAGCTTTTGCAACAACCACTCACATTTCCAGCGTTCCCAGGGCTCTTCCTGGCAGTATTAATGGATCCCTCCATGGTAGGAATTCTATTTTTTGTAATGTTACCTTTGGAAAATGTGTTATTTTTATAGCTGTGGTTTCTCTTTTGTTCTGGGTTTGTCTTTTTTTTTTTTTTTGTAACATAATAAAAGCACATGTGGGAATTGCTGCGTCTGGCAATTAAAACTGGACAGAAAGTGCCCTCCTAACCCAGAGTAAACCTCCATCTGTAGGACCTCAAAGGGCCTGAAGCTGCTGAGACAAAAAAGAAACCTATCAGAGAGTATTAAACTGCTACAGCAAGTAGAGAGAGGCAAAAGACAGCTTCTGGATACATAAAACTCTTTTTTTTCCCCCTCAATAAATGGCTAAAAAATAGTGAATTAAATGGACAACAAGCATTAAGACACAAGTTTTTCGGAGCTTGAAAAATTACACTGTTAAAAACAATTTCCCAAAGAGAACACAAATGTCGCCACTATTTCTAGTTTTAGGAGTATATATTCCACAGGTAGGAATTGGAAATTGATTGAACAAAAGGTTCTTGCAAGAAGTTTATAAAATAACGCCTTGAAATGGAAGAAGTCAAGAGTGTTGTTGTAATTCAATAAAAATACAATAAAAAAGCTTTCAAAAGATCTTGAAAACTCGCATGTGACAGCCAGAGAGGAACAGTCAGAGCCACACACCTGCAGAGAGCTCCACACATGACAAAGGTCACTGGCAGGGACACTGACTGGCCTGTGGCTCTGCCTTCTGCTGGGGACTGTGTCCCAAACAGGACAATGGAATCCCAGAAGGGTTTGTTTGGAAGGAACTTTAAAGCTCATCCCGTTCCACCCCCTGCCATGGGCAGGGACACCTTCCACTGTCCAGGCTTGCTCCAAGCCCCGTCCAACCTGGCCTCGGACGATTCCAGGGATGGAGCAACCACAGTTTCTCTGGGAAATCCATTCCAGCCCCACACCACCCTCAAAGGTACAAATTTCTTCCATATATCCAATCCAAACAAACTCACAGACCAGATGCTCCTGTATTGTTTTGAGCACTACAGCACCTGACTTTTGGCACTGCTGGGAAGGCACGCGCTTGTGACTTCTCCAGGCAGGCAGTGGCCGTTCCCTCTCCAAGGGGAGACACCTCCCTCACCCCAGCTCTCGGGGGTCCTACACCACCCTGCCTGGCCCAAGGAGCATCGCTCTTCTCCTGGGGAAACAGAGCTCTGTGGCCAGCAGCGCTCTCCAGGAGGAAAAACCACCTGGACAAAACCACATGGGATGTCTTGCAGGCTCTGGCTGGCGTGGTGGGAATCCTGCACCGCCCCAGCACCAAGTGCTCCTGGTTCAGAAGTGCCTGTGTCTGCTGGGCATTCCCAGTGGGAACATCAAAACTGCCATCCAGGCTTATGTTGAGGCCACTAGGTGGGAAGTCCTCCCCGTGTCCCAGCTGAGGGGCTGTCACACGACCTCAGCCTTGACTCCAGCTGGGTCCGTGGCACCGCTGCGCAAGTCCACGGCGGATCCGTTCCTCCAGGACTGCTCGGCCGCTGCAGCGACCTGGATCGTGCAGAGGAACTGCTCCTTGGTGACCACGGGGGGCTCCTGGCCTGTGGGACAGGAACAAAGCACTGCCTGGAACCCGCGGTCCCCTGTGAGCACAGATCCCACCACAGCAGCTCCCAGCGCTTGGGCCACAGGATTTTAAACATCTCAGCCCCCTCCTCCTGCCCTGTCAATGCAGCCACGACAACTGAAATACTGTTGAACAAAAATCTCTTGGACTAGACCATTTTTAAGGTCTCTCCCTACCCAACCCACTCCCTGACTCTGTGATTTCTATCCCTTCTGGGCAGCTAGGAGTCCAGCTGAGGATCTCTTGGCTGTCACAAACAGCTGCTCTCATCACAAAGGACAGTGAGGTCCAAGCCAATTTCCCCTCCCAACTCTCATTTCTTCCCAGCACAGAGTTTCAGATCAACACTCCATCCCCCACCCATCTCCTTGACCTGACACCGTGCATATCCCAACAAAGCCAACCCAAAGCAACACCAGCCATCAATTTAAGCCTCGTCCCACCTTTCAAGGTTCTCAGGAAGTGCCGTAAGAGCTCCCTGTGTGCGTCTCTGTAGCGCTCAGCTTGGTTTTGGGGACAGATGGACACAGAAGTCCCATGCTCCGTGATGCCCAGGGGGTTCTGGTTGTCCACCCTTAACGTCCCTTGCGACCCATGAACCTGAGGGAAGGAGCAGAACAGGGAAGAAAGAACATTTTTAAGTTATCACGCTCTTGATCTCACACACCTGGCTAGATTAGAAAAGCCATGGTTTGTAAACCTACAAAAGTAGGTTCTGAAATGAGGAGTCACACCTGCCCCAGCCCTGGTGTGGCTCAGACACGACAGAAACACCAGGGGCGTGTTGTAGTACAGTGGCTTCCACCTGTGTGATACCTCACCCAAGCAGAGTCCCTTTTCTAAGTGTTTAACAGAAATTCCTTCCCAAGACCTGCCCCCACAGCTGGAATTATTCGTGACTGTAGAAATTTACACTTTTCTTCCCCTTTAATATGCTGAACTCCTGCTACACACCTTTAACCACCCTGGAAAGGACAAAGGAAATGTGCAACATTTCAGCCTTGGGAGGGCTGACACCAGTTCCTGCTCAGCTACGATTCGTGCAGCTCGTACCACCATAGAATGCATGGAACAGAGGGAAAATTTGGGTGAGAAAAGAGAAAGTGGATTGTAGATTGAAAAAGGACAAGAAGCCACCGCTGCTGAGGCAACAGCCCAACAACCAGATGTGGCACTCAGAGCTGTGCTCTGGGTGACAAGGTGGGGATTGGTCACAGGTTGGAGTCGATGATCCTGGAGGTCTTTTCTAACCTCAGTGATTCTGTCATAGAGGGCTTTTGGGAAACGTGCTGCAGGCACACTCAGAGGGGAAAACTTGGGCTGGGCTGTGGAGTCACAACAGACTTGACTGAGCAGCAGGACCTCACCTCCAGCCGCTGGTCACAGCTCCTGGTGCAGTGCTGGCTGACATCCAGAGTGACAATGGCTCCACTGGGGAACTTCATGCTGATGGCGACCGTGTCCACATCCCTCAGGCAGCCCATGTCTGGGGACAAAACAGGCCTGGCTCACCCCAGGAACAGCACAGCAGCATGTTCTACACCTACAAACTGCTCTTCTTCCTTCAGGAGATGACACTGGCTTCGTGACACCTTCCCACAGGACGCACTGGTGACAGCACTCCAGCTGCTTCACCAGCACTCCTGATGGCACACAGGCAGCTCTGCAGGAACACACCGCTCCAGGACCACCTCTACCTTCCCAGCCTGCAGCTCTCCCTAATGAGGGCAGCCACCTCTGCTTCCAGGATCGGGCAACTTCCAGCACATTGCTGGAGTGAGGCAGAGGGTACAGAACCCTCCTGGAGGGCTCTTGTTTGCTGCATTTTAATGCTGTGCCATGGAGGAGAGCGTTGCACCCTGCTCCTCCTCACCCCAGCCAGCCAAGCTTGGCAGCTGCTGCAATTACCTTAATTAAAACTCTTCATTTCCATTTCAAAAATGGCAGCTTCCACCTTTCATGATTCATTTAAATGAGTGTGATAACCCAAAGCCTGCCTGTCAGCCCGACCGACCCAGAGCAAACACACAGCTTTGTGCTGGGATCCACAGCCAAGGGCCAGAGAAAGCAGAGAATGAACATTTCACTGACATTCTTGTGAGCTTGGAACTTCGCTCAGTATTTTCTGCACTCTGGTTCCAAACCTGGTGTCCTGCAGAGTAATGCTCAATGATAACTCCACAGCAACTGCTTCACATCAGCAGGAGATTCACCAGATTCAGAGATCCTCACCAAATACCCCCGAGGAACCTGCCTTCCGCTTCACCAGCTTGTTTATCCAACTGCTCCATGACAGAACAGTTCTCCTGGCTACCACGCTCTCGTTCCCTCTTTCTTCCCAATTTTAACACTGAAGTCCAGAGGTACCCAATAAACCATCAAAAGACTCATTCTTACCTGTGCAGAAGGCATGGCCCAGGGAAAATATTGTGTCTGGCACACTCTCTCCCAACAACAAACTGATAATATCTATGTCATGTACGGCAGCATTGTAAAAAATTCCACCTGGAAGAACCAAAACTGGGCATTAATGTCTCCACACTGAAACCCACAGCCAATGCACATTTCTGAATTGCATGGAGATGGTATAAAAAGACCCCACAGTGAAGAAACTTAATACTAAGAGGACAAAAAAACCGCACAGAAATGAAGTTTGGTAAAGAAAACACTCCTCAAAAAAACCCCATGGATCTTAAGTCTATACAAACTCAGGGGAATTCCCACAGAACACACAGCAAGAGACATTTCCAGGCTGGGTTGGACAGGGCTTGGAGCAACCTGGTCTGGTGGAAGGTGTCTCTGCCCATTGCAGCGGGTGGAACAGATGAGCTTTAAGGTCCTTTCCCACCCAAGTGACTCCAATTCAAGCCCAGACTCTTCAGCAGGAACCTGCTGGGTAGGTACCTGAGGCTTTCAGGAGGCTCAGAGAGGCTGCTGGATAGAGGCTGCTGATGGTGGATATCCGGTGGATCCTGCCCAGCGCCCGGCTGTCCCGCACCTTCTTGTACAAGAACCGCAGGGCTGGGTCAAAGCGCCTTCCAAGGGAAACAAGGAATGAGGTGAAACCAAGCCGATTTGAGGACAAGGTCAGGAAAGCCTGAGGAATCAGTGCTGCTTCCAGACACGTGATTTTATCAAGAATAAATCAGAGGAAAACCACTGGTCTTACTTGTAGAACCCGCACACGAGTGGCCTCCCACACCTGTCGGCCTCATCGAAACAGGCTTCTGCCGTCTGCCTGTCCACGCTGGGCAGCCCCTGGCAGAACACACCTTTACCTGTGCAAAACGGGACACACCCGGGGCTCAGGGGAGACACAGCTGCACAAAACACCTTCATCTTGCAGTAATGTACACAGCTCGTTACATTTCTGGGTTTTGATGGCATTTACTCCCTTCTGCCTGCCCGCTGTGGTTTCAGCTGTCCCAGACCCCAGGAGTGGGACTGTTTGGTGACAGCTTTTCTGTGAGTCCTGGCAGGATTTTAGGACGAGAAACTGCCCAGTCATACTGGGATCATCACAGCAAAAACCCCACTGGTGTCCAGCCATTAACATCAGCAGTGATCTCAGTCACTTTAATTAGTACAATTACAATTAAGACAGTCTGCACAGCTCCGGGGCTGCTGCTGAAACACAAACACGCTCACAGGTGCACATCAGCAGGCACAGGGAAAAGCTGAATGTGCAGCTGCTCCTCTTACCTGCTCGTAAGGCATCTCTTACCATCTCAGGGGCTTCATCAGGTGGAGAACAAATAATGGCTCCAGAGACCCTGCAGGAATCAAGAGAGATCTTCAGTGAGGACGAGGTTTTCACTACAGTGAGCAATGCTCAAAAGCTCTATTTGGTTTAAAAAGCCTAAAACCCCATTGCTCTGGAAGAGTCAGCTGGGTTATAAAAGGAGCTCGGTGCCTGCTTCAAGGATGAAATACTGAGTGACACACATAGGTTAAAATCACAAGTGGCACAAAGGAATTGCACTGCTTTTCCTGCATCTTAAAGGGGAAAGTCTTTTAAAGGTGTCCTTTGAAAAGGAGTTGAATCCTGTCAGTTAACACACACACAGAAATCCAAACCAATTGTGTGGTGGAGTTGCTGAACAAGTGATCGATGTGGTTCTTTACTTTTTAGTATCAAACCAGTCTTTCCTAAATGCTTGGCCTTTTGCTCCTGCAGTGTTTAAAACACAAATTTTAGACCTGACTGCAACAACATCACTGAAGTGACGTTACAACTGTTCAGCTCAACCGTAAAGCAAAACACCACAATCCTCCCTATTTACACCAACCCTCACTTATCTCTGAGAGTTCCAAGACCCACTAAACTCAGCCAACTGCTCTGAGACAGGAAAACTGGCAGGCAGCAGGGAAGGTGTTATTTATTATTGTTCTCTGGGAACGGGGGAAAATGGGGTTTTCTATATTTCTTAACAAAACTGCCCGTAATTGAACACCTCCAAGTTTCCATTAATCTGGGTATGTGAACTGAGTTAAGCTCCTCAGAGACTCCTGAAGGACCCGTGGGTAGGTGACAAAAGGGCCCCTCACTCCCACACGTACAGCCAGAGGCACAGTCTGGGGCTGCTACAGTTTCCCAGAGGGGGAGGCAAGACCTGAACGGAACCCCCCCGCCCGGAGCAGAGCCACGCACGGGAGCTCGCGGCCGCCAGTACCGCGGATCGCCGAGCGCGACGGCGGCGTCCTGCGGCCGCAGCACCCCGGTGCCGGCCGGGACCTCGGCGCCGAAGGCACGTTCCACCTCCTCCGGCCGATCCTCCACCACGTACAGCAGGCAGCAGCCCGGCTCCTCCGCCAGGCTTTGCAGCAAGGCTTTGCTCGCGAGCCCCGCGCCGAAGAGCACGAGGCCGACGCTGCTGCCGCCGTGACAGGAGGTGGGTGCCGGGCTGTTGGAGGCATCGGGTGCGGCCACGCTTTGGCCAAGGGGGGCAATCCTGGTGTGGAAAGTGGCCGGTGGTGAGGGGTGGCTGGCAGAGGTGGAGGGCGTTGGGTTGTCCACGTGTGCGGCCGAGATGGGGTGGTGGGGAACCAGCAGCTTGTGGTAGGAGGGCGGGGAGGGGACCATGCTGTAGCCAGCGCTGGATCCAGCAGTGATGATGAAGGAGGGATGGGAGAGCAGAGAAGGCACGTCGAGCGGCAGGGGCAGGCTCAGGCTGAGGCTGGAGTCGGGACCTGCAGAGCTGAGGAGACAGACATCAGAGAATCAGAGAATATCCTGAGATGGAAGGGACCCACAAGGATCACTGAGCCCATCTCCTGCGTAAGAACACCCCAAGAACACCAGAACCCCAAGAACATCCCAAGAACGCCATCATGTGAGGGCGTTGTCCAAACACTTTTTGAATGGGGTCGGGCGAGACAGAGAATTAAAGAATCATTAAGGTGCGACAAAACCTCCAGGATCATCAGGGCCAACCTTTGACCGATCACCTCCTTGTCAACTAAACCACAGCACTAAGTGCTTCCCACAGCTCCCTCANCAAGGCGGGGAAGGGCCGGGCGAGCCCGAGCAGCGGTCGGTGCCTCACCGGAGCCCCGGGGCGCGCAGCCCGAGCTGCCGGAGCAGGCGGCGGTTGCGGCAGTGGCGGCCCGAGCTGAGGTGCT
>VZRQ01000030.1:11772-26648 GCA_013397975.1 Machaerirhynchus nigripectus | reverse complement strand
AGCCGCCGCCGCCGCCCAAGGGCCGCCCCCGGCACGGTCCCGCCCCCGGGGAGGGTCCGGCCGCCACCTGAACCCGCCGCGGGAACTCAGCAGCGGGAGCGCGGCGGCGGCACGGTCCTGCCGGGACGGGGCCGGGCGCTGCTCCTGGATGCAGCAAGTGGTACCTTAAACAAGGGCAAAACAGGGGACTGCATCGCCGCCGAGCAGCGCGCCTGCCCCAGCGGTGCTGCACGGCTACAGGTACAGCGCACACACGCACAGGTACAACTTACACAGGCCCAGGTACGGCTCACACACGTACAGGTACAACTTACACAGGTCCAGGTACGGCTCACACAGCTACAGCACACACTGGTACAGGTCACACAGGTAGGACTCACACAGGTCCAGGACAGCTTTAGGAGCCACAGCCTCACCCCACCCTGTACAGATTTCCATTGTGGCAGCTGGAAAATGAAGACCATCCAGACTGGCTAAAGTAGTTTATTAAATATGTGCAATAAAAATAACTGACATTTAACACAAGTGACTCCTTTTCTTGATAAAATCTCCCACATTCCAATACCTGATCTGTTCATCCAGCATTTAGGAACATGCAATTGCTATAAATTGCTCTCTTGGGCAAATGGAACACCAAGAGGTCTTTTGGGATGAGATCAGCTCCTCCACACATGGAGACGGGCTGCTCTGGAATAATCTCTGCAGTGACACAGATGGAAACACCTCAGCTGACACTCAGGCACAGCTCACTCAGACAGAGACCACACAAAAACCAGCCCTGAGCTCAGGACCACACTCTTTCCTTGCTTTCCTACTGAGGTCCCATCGTTGCCGAATCCAGTTTCCAGTCCAACACTTTGCAGACCTTCTTTCCATTGCCCAGACCTGCAATGGTTTTTCTCTGGAATATTTTGCTCAAGATTTCGTGGCACAGCACTAAACCTCACAGTGTTTTTCACCCCAGTGCTTATTTTGCTACCGCAGCAAACCCAGGTTGTTTACTAAGGAACAGCCCCAGGAAATCCACCTTTAAAGATGACACTGGTGGTACTACTGTGCTCCAAATTGCCATTTTATCACTGCTAAGTTATTTCCTTATCGTACCATGGAGTAGTTTTCATTCTTACACCTCTGAGCAAGACCAATGGTTATTTTGAGATATTTATTATTTATTCAGCATACAGAATCAGACTCTCAAATAGGAATCCGTGTCACTAAAGGGAAAATAAAAATACCTATGTATTTGTTAATATATGTACACATATATATATTCCTAAAGCGTGTATAATTATTGAGATATTTGGAAGAGTTAGAGAAACAATTTATACAAATATTTTTGAAATCCAAGCACACTGATCTACCTGGAAAATCCAGAAGCTGCAGGCAAACGAGAAAAACTGTGTTACAAAATCAGCTCTGTATATACAAAGCAACACCACAAAGTCACTCCATGGGAACAAAAACCCCCAAATTTCCCCTTATATTATCATGATCACTCATTCCCGTGCCCATGGTACCAATTCCATCCTGGAAAGCAACAGCTGGAATGCTACAGGTAGAGATGTGAGAATTGCTGCTTTGGTACGAAGCTTCATGCCTTGAGTCTTAATAGACTATGTCTCTCTGAAGCTGTTAAAGACACGTGCTGCAGTCTGTGGCTGGTTGTTTTAATCAAGATCTAACTAGAGAAGCTCAGTATTTGAGCTGAAAGTGCACTAAAGCAGGCAAAAAGGTCTAAATTCATTAATTCAAGATCCTCAGGGCCCAACCAAGATAATTTTTTTGTTTCTGTAAGGGGCCATTTCTTGGGGATACAGACTTGGAAGGTTTAGTTTAACCCTCCTGCCAAGCAGGCTCATAAGGCACTTGGTGCACAGCAAGAGAGGCCACAAAGTCCTGTCACCTCCTGCACAGCAGCACAACACAGAAGACCATCCCACCAGCCCTCTGGCTTTCCCATTTGCTGCTAATTCCTGGGATTGAGCAGCGCTTTGGGTTCAGCTCTGCTGCCTTTAGAACCCTAAATGTGACATACACATAAAGCCAGGCTTCCCCCATGCCTGGCTCCTGTTCCTCGAGCACCTCAGGGGACCCAGGGAAGAGACTTCTCTCCCCTGACATAATTAATGTGCTTGAACCCATTAAATTACAGCCATGGGATTGGAAAGGAAGCAGAATTATCTGCCAAAACAATGTTTGTGTCCCACAGCATTTGGTATTTCTAACAGGAGAGTTCTTAGGAGCAAAGCCCAGTGCTGCAGTGACAGCAGCGCCAAGGGATGGCCATGGGGCTCACACCAGACACTGCTCAAGGCCAAAAACTGCCCACAGAAAAGATGATACAAGTTACCCACAATTTTTAAATAACTCTGAACAACCACGTGCCCAGTTATCAAGACAAAGGAAGAAATACTTGTCCTGTCATCGCTTTGAGTATGTTTTGCCAGTGCTTTTATTTGGGCCGCCTCGGGCTCGGATCCTGCTTGCTATTGAAGGAGGTTGAAACTTTGCTCCTGAAGGACCCGGTTTCCTTAAATAGTAGCCACCTACTTTGGCTGTGAAGAGAAAAATAAGATATCATTATTGCAAGCACACCTAGTCCCAGCGGTGAATTTAATCCATCGTTTTGATTTCCAAGATCTGTGAAGTCTGAATGACTGAAGCAACCAGAAGCTGGCAGGCATTGTGCCTCAGCATGTACCACACCAGCAGTGGCCACACTCAATGGTCAGGGTTCCTTTTCCTATCTCTAGGAAAGAGCTCTGGAATCAGTTTATCCAGGCAGCATTTGCTTCTGTTTCCGAATTCTACGCAGCAACAAACAACCAACTGACTGGAGTCTTATTAACCAGTACAAACAGCAAAGCTGAGCACAGACTGAACTGTGGATCCAGTTCAAGACTGGTAAGTACTGAGTTTAACCCCTCTGATTCATTAAGGTCAGCTGGAATGGGCAATTGCAGAGGTCCTTCCAGGAACTTGAAGTAGTGGCCTGCAGATATGAGCAAAGCACAGCTCAGACACAGCAGGTGAACTCTGAACATGCAGCTGCCTAAAAATCTCCAAAGAGTCTGAAGGAGGAAATATTTGGATGTTACTGGCCGAGAGTTCTGGTGCTGCAGGCAGTTTGTTTAACTTCTGTGTTCTGGAAATAAAAGGATTTTCCACGTGCTTCATAAAGACAACTGTTTAAAAAAACACCACCTGACATCAGCATCAATGCCTGATGGTGAAAAAGCTGCACAATGATAAATCTGTCAAGTTCCTGGGTCTGGACTGGAAAGGAAAAGCAGTGCACAGCACTCACTGTTCAGTTCACCTTGTAATTAGCACCCTTTGATTGGACACTAAAAGCTAAACCAGGCTCTGGTTCCTGTGTCAGCATTCAGGAGCTTTCCAGAACACTGCAGCTGATTGTTCTATCCATGGTCACCCTGTTCTGCAGAAAAAAAAAACCCTGAACTGATCAATTTATCAAATCTGCCAGTTCTCCCCACCAGCTGAACTCAGGTCCTCCTTTTAACACGATTGTTATTGCATGATTTTGGGAATTTGCTCCCCAAGCACAAGAACTACCACTGAGTTCACACAAATGCAAACCACGAGTTGCACACACCCAGCTCTTGGGGATGGACTTTCCTTAAGCAAACATTGTTATCATTAACTAATGCCTTACCAGGCTGCACCACAATGGTTTTGTTCATGGGGGATGTCCTCCGCTGGTTCATTTTACAGCCGTCTCTGTCCATCAGGTGAGATCTCCAGGCCTGAAGTCAATTACAAAGAAGTGATAGCACAACTCCAGCAAAATTAGCCAATGTCACATGGGGAAAATGGTAACAGACTTCATGGCAACAGCACTTTAATCTGCTTTTTCAACGTATGAGCTCCTTGATATGAAATGGAAATTAATATATCCATTATTTTAATGTATCTTGAAAGGTACCTCGCATTAAAACAACCCATAACAACATCAGAGTGAAGGGTGGCCTCACCTCCTCTCCAGGGGGAAAGTTCTCGTGGCACAGAGGGCAACGGTTGGCCACATTTTCTGGTTTGGCAGCTGAAATTGTTTGAAAAATAACATAAGAATTGCAAGGTGAGTCTAATTTCAGACACAGGAAGAGAATTTGCATAGCAAGTAGCATAAAACTACCCCACGACTAACCCAGCTCCTGCCCCATTGTCATTAACTGCTCCCAAAGAAGTCCTGTGTTTAATCATCTGTTTAATCATCTTCATCAAAACAAGATCAAAAGGAATCACAGAATCCAGAATTGCCTGGATTGGAAGGGATCTTAAAGATCACCCAGTTCCCCCTTGTCCTGTAACTCCAGGCCCTTGTAAGTAGTCTCTCTCTACCTTTCTTGTAGCCCCTTCAGGCACTGGAAGGTCACAGTGAGGTCACCCCAAAGCCTTTTCTGCTCCAGGCTGAACAATCCCAATTCTCTCAGCCTTTCCCCACAGCAGGGGTGACCCATCCCTCTGACCAGCTTGGTGCCTCCTCTGAACTCATTCCAACAGGTCCGTGTCCTTTCTGTGCTGGGATAGTGCCTAATCCACAGGGATATGGTAGAGATTTTCCAGTCTTTTCACTCACCCTCCCCACACACATTCACAGAGGCCAAGCACTGGAAAACTCAGGCATTTATCCCAAATCTTTTCTCTCCTGAGGATATACTTAGATCCCTAAGTCTGAAACACGAGCAGCCTGACTTGCCAAGGATCCCTGGTGTTTGAAAGTTGAACCTCTGATGTCCCACCTTCCTGTTTGGAGCTACTCACGGTTGCAAATCCTGCTCTTTGTGTGTCTGGGGAGCTCATCCCGGGGCACGGCCTCTCTGCAGCGCGGGCACTTGCCAAAGCTGTCCCTTTTGTCACAGTCAGTCAGCAGGTGCTCCGTCAGGCTGGCGATCTCCAGCATCTGCAACACAGCCACGAAGGTTTGTGCTGAGCAAAGAGGGATGGGATTAAAAGAACCATCAGTTTAGCCTCACCTTCCAAAATGACAAAGGGAAAATTTCAATTTCAGTCCGTTTATTAATTAATTTTCTAACGCTGCTCTTTTCCAAAAGCACTACCCAAATTGCACGGGTGTGTTCAGAATTCACCTGCCCAAGTGTTAAATATCTGACAGTGCCTCTAAACCAGAAAAACAGCAGTCAGTGCCTTTAGCAGCTGTGGGAAGTTCAGTCTGACCTGTTTGCAGTGCTCACATCGGGTTAACATGGGGCAGTGCTTCCAGTAATGCAGATCCAACCCTTCCTCTGTGAAGGACTTATTCCTTTCACCACAAAAAATACACAGGCTGGGAAAAAAATACAAACATCAGTGACATCAGAGAGAAATGGATGAGCCCTGTTTCTTCTGTTCCAAGCTATTCTGAAAAACAGCCAGTATCCTGAAGACCTTATTTTCCCTGTGTAGTGCTGACCTGAGGATGGGGCAGGTACTAGGGGTTATTTATGGTAAATACAACTATAGAGCATTTTTTCTTATAGAATGATTAATTCCACAGAAGTTCTGAGAGCAGCTCACCAGAATTAACAAATTCTGGCTTTCCTGGCTCCAGAATTTCCAGGGGCTTCCTCTACACCCTCCCCCTACAACACCCAGCAAAGCCACACCATATTTTTCCCTTATTTCACACTGGCAACTGAACATTAAACTGTGGCTATTTCTTATCCCACAACCAAACACTCAGAAAAAAAAATAAATTGCAAAGTCACACTACCCAAGAACTTAAAAACAAAGCACCCAGGATTGCCTGGTGATTATTCCAAGACTGCTAGAGGAGATCTCAGACTTTATTGTTTCACTGCTGAAGGTATTAGCTTTGATCTACTGGAAAAACGCTATTACTGCTATGAGCTCACAGGTGACACCAAGTGCTTAAGGTGATTAGAGGCTCATCTCACTTACTTATCCAGGTAATTTGCTACAGAGGAAAGCTCCTCCTGAATCTTTGCTGCTGTAGCCTGGGGGTTCCCATATAGCTGGTAACCTGTAAGGAGAGAACTGTTAAACCAAGATCACATTTTAATTCATCTACGTTTCTTAACTCTTACTTGAAACTACCTACCTCGAATCTCTGTCTTCTGAAAATCAGATTCTTTCTCCTATCGAACAAAGAAATTTAACTCAGAAATTTGCCTTCCAGGGAGAAAGGGAACACACTATATTCTGATTTCTGTCTGGAATTTAAAATTTAGAAGCAGAGCCAATGCACTACAATGTTTGTGCTTCTGGTTCTAGGGCAGATCTCTTGTATTAAGGTATTATTTTATATTATAAAGGTACTATTATATTATAATAAAGAATCCAAATTTTACACCATGTTAGGAAAAACAACACCCCAGATTTTAAGCTGGACTGCTGAGGAGAAAAGTCACCCAGGGTATGTCTGGAGTTTCTCTCTCTTTTTAATGAGACAACACCAATGTCCATTATCTATGTCTGTGATACCCGAGGAACAAAGGATTAAAAAAACCTTACACCAAAACATGCTCACCTCTTCAGCTTCAACCTCTTCTAGTAACTCTAACTTTAGAGCTGCTGGGTGGCCTTTTAGAACTTTCATTTCTCCCTTTGTCTGTTTCTCTGCTTCTGTTGCTGCTTTTCTCTGCGCCTGGCAGGAAATACTCTGTCAGTTCCAAAAGCTTTGGAACCATCCCTCATACACAAGAGATTGCAAAACACATCAGCACAGAACTCATGGTTGATGCAGGACAGGAAATCTGCTTGGTTAAGTGATGGGTGTGACGCAGTGACACCTCCCTTCTCCCAAATTCCTCTGCACTACCTCAAAGGAACACGCAGCACAGCCTTTGGGCTTACTGTTCCCAAGGGTTGACAGCACAAAATAGCATTTGTGCATTTTCCAAACTGCTTGTGTACTGTTTCAGCAGTTCCATTCTGTATTCCTTGTTGGCTTTATTCCCAAGAGTGAGTACAGGGAATACACCGAGCCTTCCACACTAAGGAACATTAACCACACACCTGAAGACACTCTGCTACCCGTGCAGCATCCAACCCAGCCACGAAACCAAGATCCTGCTCAGCCAAACACCGTGTCTGAAGTGGCCCTGTACATTCTGCTCTCTCACTACATACCCTCACTTCAGTTTCAGAAGATTTCCCGTCGATTTTGGCAAAGCCATCGAAGAGGGTTTTGTAGCGCACGGTCTTGCGGGCGCCGGCGTCGTCCGGAGGGAGATATTCCAGCACGGCTGCCCTGTGCTCCCTGTACAGGGCAAAGATGATCCGCAGCACCACCTCACGCACCTCATGGGCCCTGTGCTCCAGAGCTCCCGTGGCAAACTGAAAATAATTGTAAAAAAATTATGTCTCTCTTTCCTCGCATTTTTAAGGACTTGTTTATGAGTCTGAGACTCTCCAGCAGCAGGAGAAATCTTCCCAAAAGACAGGTTTTTGAAAACACTTTTTAACCCATTGATTCTTTTTTTCCCCCTGTATCTTGGTTCATAGAATCCTACCGTGGTTTGGGTTGAAAGGGACCCTAGAGATCATCTCATTCCACCCCACACCATGGGCAGGGACACCTCCTACTAGACCAGGTTGTTCCAAGCCCTGCCCAACCTGGTCTAAAATTACCAGCACTGTTCATCAGTGGAATACACCTCTTCAGAAATTCTCAAGCAGTCCAAACCAGCCAGGCAAGCCCCCAGAAAACCACGAGAAAATCCTCCACGTGCTGTAACCTCGACCTCTTACCTTCATGACATTGTTGACGGTAAACCCGGAATTTTCAGTCCCCATGGCTCTCAAGAGAGATTCCACCAATTCCACGTGACTCATTGCCAGGTGTGTTGGGGAGTTTGGTTTTAATGTTTTAACCAGGTGGACTGGAATAATCTGGAGAGGTTTCACTTCAGGGCACAGTGCCATTTCCTAGAAACACACAGAGTCAGTGAGCAGGCAGGTGCTGGATGGGGATAATCACCTGTCTCTGCAAAGGAGAGTTTTCTCATCTCTGTAGGTCACTTGCAACAAAAGAACACAAGAGTCACACCTGCAGCAGCAGCAGGGACCCCCAGACTGCTCCAGGTGACCCTGATTTGGCAGCGGGTTGGACTGGATCATCTCCCTTCCAACCCCAGCTATTCTGTGATAAGATTCTGTGATAAGGTGTAACAGCTCACAGCAGCCATCCCTGGTCTCACAGTCCACTCTGATCAGGTGTTTCCCACCTGCGAGCTCCCAAATCTGAAGGAAAACACCCACCTGGATGAAGGTCAAAGCCAGAAGACGAAGACGGGATGAAGAGTCTCCTGTTCTAGAAAGCAAATGTGGCAGGGTTTTTTCCACACAATGAGAAGTTTCTAGCTTCCCTAGTTTGTGCTTTGGTATATATTCGGTAATGATCATTTTTAGAAGTTTCAGGGAAGTCTGAAAGACCTAAGTTAAAAAGAAAAAGGAAACACTGAGCAAAAATAACACAGAGCCCCTTGTCTTCAGCCAATACAGTAAAATCTACTCTCAATCTGGAATTACAGTAACACCATTAATGGAAGCTACTTCAGACAACTCTTCCAGAAAACCTGTTGCTAGGACTGAGGTGAAAGGCTTCAGAAATTGTTTTAAAGAGAGTAACAGTTCCTGGATTTTCTTCTTGTTTATTTGATGCCCAGGTGTCCTTCAGCTAAGTGCAGTCTCTTGAGCTGGAAACTAAAAGTTACTTCATTGCTGTACTTCACCTTTAACAAAAAAGTCCCAACCTCACTGCACATTTACTGCATCAGCAGATGTTTCTCAAGCTCAGGGCTCAGCCCAGGGCAGTGTTCTCCATCTGCTCAATGCCAGATATTGCCCAGTTGTTTTAGGAGTTTTGAGGGGTTTTGGGTTTGGACTTACTCAACAGCAGATTTATAAACTGTTTGTTCGAAGGTTCTGCAATTTTGGCTGCCAGTTCTTCACTGGAGCATCAAACCTGTCCCAACTTACTGAAGACACGGTGTCTTTGATGGCCCTGTTCACAAGGAAAACAGCAGCCCTCAGCATGTTCCTTAAATCCTCCTTTGGAGTGTCCACTGACACTTCCATCAGCTTCTTGTGCACAGCCAGTAACGCGTCCTCTCGCCACGACCAAGTTCTGGAATACGCTCCTGAAACCTGAGCACAGAACAAGTTTATCTCCTAAAAGGTCCCTACAGGTATTTCAGTAGATATTCAACATTTATACAGAGAACCAGCCTCACAAAGAACGTATCAGCTGGAGCATGAAATCCCCAGGTGTTCCCCACAGGAATCTGGCTTTATTAAAAGCACGCATTTTGGAACGTGATGAGTGAAATGGGATTAACAGGTCAGGCTCATGGAGCCCTTCCAGGCACAGTGAGGGTTTCTCTCCCTACAAAAGACAGTGGCAAGTGATGGGTATTCTGGCTCCATACCCTAAAGCAGTCTACTGGATCCTGTCTGCTTACCAGCACACCAAGTAACCAATCATCAAAGCTACAGATTTGTAGAAATGCTGAAAGCAGGCATCCATAAAGCCAAGGTCAAATTTTAAGCTCAGATATCGAAATAGCAGCTCTGAACACATAAAAACCCTCTCAACTCGACACAGAGCACGGTAAACCACAGGTTTGCTTTACTGGGGTTTGGGTTTGTTTTACTGGTTTTTACCAAAGTCTCTCCAAAAACTTCCACAACAGGGCTGGCTTCCCTCAGTGCCTGCTCCGTGAGTGGTTTGGGCTCCCCAGTACTGGCAGTCCTTGGAGCATCACCCACATCCTCTTCAGTCACCTCTGGCTCAAGGTAGGCAACAGCTTCATCCACCTGCTTGCAGACGGTGGGGAGAGGCCTCTCATCATAAGGTAAAAATTCAACCTAGCAGAAAACATAGATCTGTTGTTCTGGAAATGACTCAGATGTGAAGTGGTTTTATCACTAATTGGATTCACCTCAGTGCAGTTTTCTCACATCAAAGCAGCATCACTCTCCAGTTAACCATGAGAATAACCCCATTGTTTGGAAGGCTGGACATCAGATTGTTTGCTCTGACAGATTTCTGCAGTAACAGAGGGAACACTACTCACATTTTCCTTGGTAAATGTTTCCTTGGAGGGTGTGGGCTGAGTCCGAGGAGAAAGAGGGGATTGGTAGGGAACAACAGACTCAGAAGAAGTGGGATCCACCAACTGGTCTTCCAGCACAGACTCTGCCCTCTGGGGCTCTCCTAGGGGTGGGTCTGTGGGCTCAGGAGGGGAGCTCTGGGGGCTCTCAGTGCCACTCACAGACCCCAGAGGCAACTCAGGTGGTTTTCGGATCTGAAAAAGGGAAGGAGATTTTTACAGCAAGGCTAAAAATGTGCTAAAATCAGCCAGTACATCTACAACTCTGTCAACAGGCTTCTGGAGATTTCAAGTAAATACTAAACCTGCCTCACAGGTGTGTCATCATTCCCACTGGATGAAACTTTATGAAACAGTCAGAAAATAATTCTGTGTGGGTGCATGTGTGGAGAGATTATAAAACTTCCTGTTCTGAGAACATTACATAACTATATGTATATAAAAATTCACATGGATTCTGTATGGTTAGCCTTGATACCAGCCTAAGCCTCCTCTACCCCTCCAAAATACGGAAAAAGTACCTTATTCATCTGCATCAGGTAGCCTTGAAATTATGCCAAACATTCAGGATTCTAATGGCAATTTCTTTAGACCTCAACAGTTTAATGTGACTTATGGAGACTAAGCATGTTCATAAAACACCATATTGAGAGTCTTAGGTTGGGGGAATCTCCAATCCAGAGAACTGAAAATCTGTAGTAAACCTCAAAATTTCCATTAACCTGTGAATTAAGCTGGGTTGCTCTGCCATTGCTATTTAGAAGACCCTCCTGAGTTTGGACTAACAGCACCCACCAGCAGCTGTGCATCCAGGAGGTCGTGCAGCTCCAGCTGCTGGTACACCTTCAGCCTGTACTCGTCCATCTGCTCCTTCTTCTTCTTGGCAAGGTCATAATCCTCCTTCTCCACCGCATAACGCTTCTCCACCTCGTACCGGCCGAGCCGCTCGCCCACCTAGGATTGGTACAAATCACCTTGGAATCATCTTACTGTGCATTTCTTGGAATCACCTTACTGTGCACTTCTTGGAATCACTCTACTTGTTTCATTACTTCCAGCCAAATTACTCAATCAATCTATCTGATTTTTAAATCATTCTTCTGGGAAATTTATCGAAAATCGTTATGATTCCACACAAACAGCAAGGCCCTGATGAGCCACTGGAGCACTGTTCTACCTAAGAGATAGAGATCTTTCAACAACACCTTCTGCAAGTCTGCAATGGCCTGTTTGAGCTTCTTGGCGTGGTCGTAGCACTCATGACGCACAGCTTCCCGCTTCTTCTCATCCAGCCTCCGGATTATCTGAGCCACCTCTGGGTCCTGGTACATGTCAAAGGCCAAATCATCCAGAGGTGAAATGGAGTCACGTTTCCTGAAGACATAAAATGAATAAAATAATCTACAATAAGACAGGCTTCTCTTTTCCTTAGCAGGGAATTAACAAAACACACAGACCAACAACTACCTTACAGCGAGCAGAAGTTTGGCCCGGGTATGGGCAAAGAACATCCTTACCCAAGGTAAGTTCCATCTAAGGCAGGGTCATCCGATTTAATTCCCAAGTAGTGATCTATCAGCTTCTCTCTGGAAGGCTTGGGAAGGATGGGAAAAAAACATCTTAATGCACATTCACCAACATCAGGTGTGTGCTCAAGACAGAATTCTGACTTTCCACAACCAACATCAGGTCTGCAATGTAGAGCACTTGTGTTTTGGGGCACACTGAAGCAAGGAGAGGCTGAAAATGGAAATGTCCCAACTAACTAGATTTTAATTTTTGTATTCCCATACTAGGCTCAAATTTCTTGCTTCAAGAGAACATTAAAAATAAATTAATGCAACACAGCTCTGCTGCAGCACAGAACTGGCAGAAGAAAGATTCATCCCATTACTCCAGGAACCTATACTTGAAGAGAAGGAGCAACAGTAGAAGTGCTTTGCACTTACACTGCTCATGCTGTCATTGCCACAGTCTGCTGGATCCCCAATGATGTTCACCGCTACCAGGGCAACCTGCAGAGATTCACAGAAAATGGAAATGTCTAAGTTCACTCCTCTTTTCTTGGAACAAAAACCAGGGCCTGTGGTCAGCAGGGTGGTATGGAAGCAGAAAGAAGCACTGAGTGCTAAACGTGCCTCCTGCTCCACTGAAAACGTATCACCAAACCTACAACCCCATTGTGCTGTTCCCTTCCCTGCTCTGGGATGGAGCTGAAACAAGTCCCTGCAGAACTGAGGCAGGTGTTTGTGTGTCTGTACCATGGTGGCCGTGCAACACCTTCACTTAATGCCACAACAGGTCCAAAACACTCAGGAGTGCCTTTGTGACCCCAAAGCTGCTCTCAAAGGGAGTTCCTTGTCCTCCACACAGACCCTGCCACGTGGGCTAAAGCTCAGCACAAATAAGAGTGACAGAACGTGCCCTTGACTCGTTTGTTCTGGATGAGGTTCATCCACCTGATCCCAACTCACTTCTAACCTGTTATTTGTGTTTTGCACTTTAAAACAAACAAAAATAAACAGAGGAGCTTTCAACCAACATTTTTTGCTTCTGCAAATCAAGGAAGCAGATCTCTGTGCCTGCTCTTTACTAGGGAAGCATCACCTAGGTTACCAGGTAAGGACTTTTAACTCACCTGCCCGTACAAGTTGTATTTATTGGCATAATTTTTATGGAAAATCAGCTTCAGGTACTGGCCAACTGCATCCATGTACACAGATTTCAACTCTCGAGCTCTGAAATCAGTCTTCTCGTTGTCTGAGAGAGGCACATAACTGGGGAGGAACACGTAACACGTGAGCAGAGGATACATCCAAACACACAGGTGGATTTCTGCTCCTCGGGTTTAAAATTCCCTCATAACTGAAGCAACGTGTGCTGCTACCTGGCCAGGCAATTCACCTGCATCTCCAGCTTTGTCACAGAGCTACCCAAGCCCAGGATCTCCCTGCTGCTCACGCAGCACGTCCACATCACACACAACCCACAGTGAGTATTATTTTCCCCGGAAGCTTTTCTGATTAAGACAATAAACTCACTCAGAGCTGTCTGACTCACCCGAGTCTCTGAAACCTCTCTGCCTGATACGGAGCAAAGTACTCGGGCAGACTCTCACTGATGTAGAACTCAATTTTGCTTGCAATCATGTACTGGTGAGCGAGCAGCTGCAGCTTTCGGATCCGACACCTCTCCACCAACTGCAGGATGATTTCCTGGGGGTACTGACAGAGCCTGAAAGAGACACAGTTTCTGAACTGAACCATCCTTTTAAAGAGGACTTCACTTCCAACTTGAGCAATATTTCATCATGGAACTTGCAAGTTATTGATTGTAAGCCAACATTACAAATACTGTAAGAAGAATGCCAAGAGCAGAAACACTTTTCCCTTCCCTTTACTGTGTGCCTATGTTCAGGTGCCCTGCACATGTTTAGAGGATGTGCTGAGACAAACAGATTTTTCATACTAAGCCAAACAGTTGCAAACTCCAAGACCGCCGAGAACACAAATATTTCCCATTTTCATTTTCCAGGACTTTATTTAAATACAATGCTGTGCCTTTAGATGTTAACCAAGGTGCTTTTTTTCCCCCAGGATGACGATTCCATGGGACTAAAGTAACTTTTTTTGCTTTATCAGTTTGGTTTGGGATGCTGTAAACTGCTCTGACCATGCACGGTACATCTGCCACTGGTTTTAAACTTGGTGCTTCAGAACTTCAGTGCTCCAAGACCATCCCCTCACAGTACCTGGGCGACCGCCACCCGTTCACTGTTGGTGCGTGAACCATCAGCTCCCGAGCGCTGAACCCATCCTCGTGTCCCGACGAACTGACCACGGTGAAACCAATCTTGTGTGGCATCCTGGGGAGCTGAGCTGGTCACAGCCACGGCCTTCAGGCTTAAACTCATCCCTGGAAGGATGATAAAAACCCACTGAGACATTACAGTCAAAGAATTGCATCCTGTGGTCAGTCAAGGCAGTAGATGATGCGTGCAAATATATATTCCCTTTAATTAACATTGGCACCATAAATGTTCTAATGGTGCAGGTTTGATTAATGTTGAGCAAAACGGGGATTTAGCTCCCTTGCAGAGCAGTCTTCCAATAAATTAAACCTGCTAATCCAAGATGGGAGCTTGAAACCAAGGGTTCCAAACGCATACAGGAGCAACCTGTACCAAACCTGCACCACACTCTGTGTGCTGGAGGCAGAGGAACAAAAAGCAAAGCACAAGGTCAGTTTAGTCTCTTTGGGAATGCCACGCACTCGCCGCGGCTACTGCTGGGGACACAAGACAAGCACCGGGAGCACCGCTGCCCACCCCGGGCCGTGCCGGTGTTATGACCCCAACACCGGCCCCGTCCCTCCCTCCCCCCGTCGGCCCCGCAGGAGGCGCAGGCCCGGAGGGGTCACGACCGCACCGCTCCGGGGCCACGGCCAGGACGGGCGGCGGACAAAGCACGCGGGGGCCTGGCGGGACCTCGGGGGGTCCCCGGGGCGGAGGGAGAGAGGAGCGCGGGGGGGAAGCGCCGGGCCGGGCCCCACCTGGNCGGCACCGGCACCGGCACCGGCCCGGCCATGGCGGAGCCGCTGCGGCCCTTCCGCCTGCGCGGGTGCGCCGGCCCGCAGAAGTTCGGGGTGGCGGCCGGGAGCCTGCGCGGGTTGCTGAGGAAGGGCTGCCGGCTGCTGCAGGTGCGGGGCGGACCGGACCGGGCACTGCCGTGCTGGGGGCTGCCGGGTGCTCCAGGAGTGGGACGGGAGCGTGCGGGGCGG
>VZRQ01000030.1:0-11744 GCA_013397975.1 Machaerirhynchus nigripectus | reverse complement strand
GATGGAGCGGGACGGGCGGGGAGCTGCCGCGTGCTAGAGGGACGGGACGGTGCCACGCTGGAATGCTGCTACGGATGCGGGGCGGGTCTGCCGATGCGGGACGGGACCGTGCGGGACCGGGGTTACCGCGTGCCGCAGCTGCGGGCCGGGGCTGGAGCTGCCCGCTGCGGTGCGGTGCGGTGCGGAGGCTGCCCGGAGCCGGGGTCTCACCCGCCCGCGGGGCAGCTTCCCTTGCCAGGCAGCCGCCTCTGCCTCTACGAGGACGGGACGGAGCTGACCGAGAGCTACTTCCGAGCGCGGCCGCGGCAGACGGAGCTGGTGGTGCTGGGCCCCGGGCAGAGCTGGCGGGGCTGTGAGTGCGGGGCCGGGCGGGGGGCGCGGGGGCAGCGCCGGCGCCGGGGACTCAGCCGGTGCCGCCTCGCCTGCCCCAGGTGCCAGCGACATCGAGCGGCTCCTGGCCGCGTTCTGCAGCCAGCAGGACGCTGTGGTGGAGGCTGCGCGGAGGCTGCTGACGGACGAGCGGGCTCCCCACAGGCAGAAGCTGCTGGCGGATCTCATCCACAACCTGAGCGAAAACATCCTGGCCGAGAACAAGGAAGACGACAAGAAATGGTTTGAAGGTGTGTTTGTTGCCGTAGGAAGCTGCTGAGGGACTCCCAGGTCTTGCTCTGCTCTGAAAAGTCACTTCTGTCAGTTTTGCTGCGCCTAAAGCAAAATTTGGGAGCTCTTCTGGCTGGTGGGATTGGGTACTTGGTCTGGGGTTTAGTAGACACATTAGCATGTGTCTTTAGGTTTCTTTAAAGTATATGCATATTTACTATCAGACAGCGTTTTAAAAAAATGGTGTTCCCTACTGCTTTATCAAAGATAGCTCTGGAATACATTTCCCCCCATTAATATAAGTGTGCATTTATGATGTTTTAATGATTTGCCAATAGTATATGGACGACTTGCACACCTCTGCCAGCTAACCTTGCTTTATGTTCTCTCTGCACTCTGCAAGTCTCCCTTCCCATTCCCAAGCCATCGCTGCAGTTCTTCCCCAACAATTCTGTTTTCCTTTCACAATCTCTTGGTGTTCCACATATACACAGTAACAAGAAGCATTTAACAATACCAGCTACTGCTCTCTCAGCAGATGCTCTACAGCGTTCTTTTAAGTGCTGAGAGCAGGGTAGTCCTGAACCAGTAAAATAAAAATGGGAAATTAATAAACCTGTGCATCCTGCGTTAGTGAAAAGCCAGGATGAACTCCCAGCTGGGCAGGAGCTGTGCTGAAGTACAAAACAATCTCGTTCCCTCCAGGGCTGGAGTCTCGGTTCAAGAACAAATCCAGCTACCTGCGGCACAGCTGTGAGAGCAGAATGCGGGGCTACATGAGAGAGGTAAAAGTTTCTGGTGAAGTAACTTACATCAAGCTGTAACAGTAATTCTGTAGCCACAGGAATATAAAGTACTTATACAGTGTAACATTGTGATGTAGAAAAGAGCCTCAGGCTGCCACAGGAACCGAGGAGTGATTGCTGGGTTTCCCCCCCTCTAGGTTAGTGGTTTTATTTCAAACGTTCATCCTGCAGCACGAGATGCCTACAGAGGGATAATCGAGCTGATGGCAGATAAACTGAAATCTGTGAAGTACAACGGGTGCTACTTTGACAGAAGGGAGGATGAGGAGGCAGCGCGCCTGTGCACCGCAGAGGGGTGGTTCTCCTGTCAGGTACCTGCAGCCGTCCTGAAGAATCACAGAATGCTTTGGGTTGGAAGGGACCTTGAAGATCATCTCGTTCCACCCCCTGCCATGGGACCCGCAGGGAGTCCTCCCACTGGCTCAGGTTGTTCCAAGCCCCGTCCAACGTGGCCTTGGACGCTTCCAGGGATCCAGGGGCAGCCACAGCTTCTCTGGGCACCCTGTGCCAGGGCCTCCCCACGCTCACAGGGAGCAATTTCTTCCATATACCTAACTTAAACTTCCCTTTTTTAAGTTTGAACCCATTCCCCCTTCAACATCAGAGGAAGGAAGTTTCCTGGGTGCAGTGTCAGGCTGGGGGATGTGGGGTGCAGGATCACTAGCACGTGGCATGACCATGCTGGGGTGATGAGTGTGACACCTTTCACAGGGCCCTTTTGACAAAGATGAGTGCCCGTGCAAGCATTCCATCAATCCCTACAGCAACAGGGAAAGCAGGATCCTCTTCAGCACCTGGAATCTCGACCACATGTATGTACAAAGTGTTAATCCAGACTTACCTGCTTCGTGCCCTTCAGCTTCATCAGAAGCCTTAGTCCCTTCCCCCTGCTGTGCAGTTTGCTGTGAATATGTTGTGAGAAAAGGTGCTGGAATGCCACAGCTGTTCTGAGAACAAAACCCTGAAAAGAGATGGGAATGCTGCCTCTCATTAGCTGCTTTGACTGTGTGCAGATTGTCTTTGTATGGAACCCCTTCTCACTGCACTATCCGTGTGAATTCTCCTCTCTGGCAAAACCCCCTCTGACCCATTTCAAATGTAGGTGTGAAGCAAACAAGATCTGCTAAACTGATTTCCTTGGGGAAAAAAATCATACACCTAGTTATGGAGAAAGAATTCCAGTTCTGCCTGGCTCTGAAAGGAAGATGCAGGCTTGATTATTCTGAAAAAACTCTTGATGGCAATATTGTCTTCTCTTTTGTATCCCCAAGAATTGAGAAGAAACGTGCTGTTGTCCCAGAACTGGCAGAAGCTGTCAAAACACGAGATGGGAGAGAAGTGAACTGGGAATACTTCTATCAGCTGCTGTTTACCCTGGATAATTTAAAACTCGTACATATTGCTTGCCATAAGAAAACCAATCATAACCTCAGCTGTGACAAAACCAGAATTTACAGAAAGAGGAAGCAAACCCATGAGATTTCCTAGTGCTGTGTCTGGAAGGGACCTGCTTCTTTTTTCAATCATGTCAGTCTGTTGGTTTTAAATAACTCCAATTTCTTAAATAAGAACTATTTGAGAGTCCCTGGCTCGAGACTGGCTGGATAACTCAACCAGAACCTCTCAAAGCACACTCCAATATCTCATTTAATTCTCATCTCCTGCCTTCCCACTCCTCACAAGCTTCCCTCAGCTCAAATCAAGTTTGATAAAGGTTGAAAATGAGCCAGAGGCTGACACTGATTCTGCCTTGTCATCTCTGGCCAGTGTTGGCCCAAAACTCACAGTACACAGAAATGAAACTTGGATAAAACATTTCTTACAAACTAATCTGCAGGGGCTCATAGATTCCTATTCCTCTGAAGATTAGCCAAACAAAGAAGGATTTAGAATCACGTTTCACTCTGTGCCTTTTGCAGGTAGCAACCAGTGTATTTCAGGAATGCCAAAGGTGATTCAGCAGCAGAGCTGCCACCTCACCTGTGCCAAACTCCTGCCCTCATCCCCGACTGCCCCTTTGCCATTGTTTCAGACGTGCATCTCCCAGAAAGAAGAGCAAGGCCATGGCATATCCCCGCATTTTTGCTTTTCCCACCTTTGTTTGCCATCTTCCCTGCTGATTTCCCTCTCCTTTCTAACATTTTCTGCCTCTTCAGCTTGAGTTTGCTCGAAGCACCAGCAGCAAGGACAGCTACAATGATCATGTTTACAGTAACGTTTGCTAACTGCCTTGGAGAATATTGCTTTGGTAAAACATTTCCTACCTCAGGCAACAAATCACAAATGGTTCCGTTTTTTACTTGAATTTTTTTTTTTTAATACCAGCTGATGGCAACTGAACTTTTGGCATTGTCAGTGTAAATCGTGTGGACTTTTTCAATAAAAAAATACCCCCACATCTCTGTGTGTGCGTGCTGAGTACGTGGAGGCGCACGAGAGATTGATCAGGTGTGATAGAGCATGAAGGGAAATGTGTTTATGAATGGAGCACCAGCTCCTTCCTGCTCTCTAAATAACTAGGAAAAGCTCTGTTTTCCCCCGTTTCGTTGGTCCTGGATCAGTTAGTCCACATGGAATTGTGTGGAAATGGTGTTTATGCCCGAGCCCCAAATTACTGGGTCTTGGAAGCTTTGCTACAGAGAGTATTGATTTACTTTAAACAACAAACTCAGTCTCCTCCCAAACACTGTGATCTGAGAAGCAAAGAGATGCATTTTAAACACAGAATTCCCCGTTCCACTGCAGGGAATCGATCCTTCCAGCTTCCCTCCCTGCACTGTTTGACACTGGGGAGGGTAACACTGGCAGGATTCTGGTGACAAACCCAGAGTCACCTGTGTGGCACGTGTCCCCCAAACTGAAAATGCATTTTGCACAGTGAAATGAATGTCTGTGTGTGAAACTAGAAAGAGCCAGCAGCAAACACAGCACTGAAGGAATGCTGGGAGGAGCTGCTGCAACACAGAGCTGGGCTGCAACCATGAATATGCGATTAAAAAATCTGGATTTTTCCGTGTTACAGAATTAGAGTGAAAAAGAGCCAAGAAATATCTTTGACAGGAACAATGCATCAGCTGGAGTGGAAATGGGAATGCATTACCATGCCATGCATATGCAATTTGTTTGCCTTACAACTTTTGAATGTTTAACAGGCTCTAGCTGTAGAAATTAATATTTATTTAAACCATCTGCTGATAACATTTTCTCTCTATTTTTAGAAACATAGAAGGAGCTATAACAATAAATATCTGGAAGCTTATTGCATAATCACACTTTCAAAGAAATATTCCCACAAACACTGGGTGAATTAACAGTTCCTGGAATCGGCTGAGGTTGCTCCATTTTTTTTTAAACATGCAGAGGGGGCTGCCCCACAGCCTTACCAATCTTCCTCTGTCCATCAAATCCAAAGTAGGGTATTCCTTGTTTATCACCACCACAGCATTTGTTTCCAAAATCCCTGCTGGAAATCAGTTGAAAATCGACGAAGGACCACACTTAGAGCAGCAGGTGGAGGGAGGAGGCAGCACCACGGGGTGGGTGTTCGGGGAGCTGACATGCAATGAAAACGTGCTGAACTCCCAGAGAGGAGCACACTGAACCCACGCTGACATCCTGCATTTCATTTTGCCAGCAGAACTGCATTTTAGAGGTTTAATTGGTCCTCGGTTAGGTGAAAACAACTCACAAGGTTGACCCTTGGCCTTCTTTGTACCAGGGAGTCAGTTTGCTCCTTTATTACCTGGATGCCACGGACATGGCAGAATTAAAAGAAAAAGAACCTTGTTCCAGCATCCTTTTCTTGACTATTTTGAAAAAAAAAAAGAGTGATAACAAATTATCTCCTCAAGATAGAGGCTCAAATTTACAAAAAAGCTGTAAGAACTTCTATTTTCCCTGGGGTTTTTTCCTAAATATCAGTGGTAAAGTGCTAAATTATAATGTATTTCCAAATCACTGAAAATTCAGTCTTTGCCCCAGATAACCACTGGAATACTGTATCTGCCAACTCCAACAAAACAAACTCTCCCAGTTCTCTCCCTGAGAAGAGGCAAACAGACGCCTCATGTTACTGACACAGCCATTGCCATGTGGTCACAAAGAAAAAGAAGGGTTTGTTTACAGTTTGTTGTTAGACAACATCCTCTTCCTCTTCCTCCTCCTTCTCCTCCTCATCATCATCTTCCTTTGCAATGAAATGGAGCTTCCTGGCTTCTCGCCTGCTCCTCGTCATGCTTGGGAGCACAACTGCTGGGAGATCCTGGAGGGAAAAGATCAAACCAGTAAGGAAATCTGTGGTGACAAATGGCAGAACTCCTGCCTCCACCAGTTCCCATCCTCCCTCAGCTGACACAGGAACCAACTCTCAGCTTGGGAGCAGTGGCACAAACCCAAAGCTAAAGCTGTGGGGCTTTGAGGGGAGTCTGCCCAAACCAGATCCATGGGCAGTCTCAGGGCTGGCATTCCTTCCACGGGTGTGAGAGGATTTGCAGAGGGTGAAGGGCTCCCTAAACAAATCCTCACTGCTCCCTAAATACCACAGGAAACACCTAAAAGACGGTGGCATCACTTGCCCCAAAGTTATGCTTGTTAAAGGGATTCAAATTTAAAGCTCTGGCCCTTGAATCAGTTCAAAAGCTGAGGGAGACAAACCAGTTTCCATTCCAAATAATCCCAATGCAGTGGGGCTGGAACTGCGTGATCTTTAAGATCCCTTCCAACTCAAGCCTTTCTATGATTCTGTTAAGAACCAAAGACTAGCAAAAAGCTCTTTTGCTAACAATGCTGTATCTCCATAACACCATTATCAGTAAAAATACCTATCTTACAGAATTGGACTGAAAAATCTAAATAAGAAAGATTTTACATCTGAAATTAATTTGGCTAGGCAAGTAATTTCATCTCTGATGGAGACACCTCTGGGATACAGGGGGGTATGACTCCAGATATCCAACAACACTGGTCAAATTCACCAAGAGTTTTGAGGCAAATTTTAAGCAGACCAGGGCTGAGTCTAAAGCAGGAACAGACTCATCATCTCACCAGCTCAACATCTCCAAAGAACCGGTGCACTGGCATGGGCTGGTTGCTGTCCTCATCCGAGAGGCCGCTGCTGTGCTCCAGGAGCATCGGCCTCCGCGGGCAATCCGCATCCTCCGAGGTGGCCCCGTCAAAGCTCCCGCAGCTGCTCTCCTCTTCGCTGAACACGTGATGGTGGTGCAGAAACACACCCATTTTTAATGGAGTACCGCTGGGTTTTACTGCGTGTGGCTCCAGAGGAACACCACGCTCCTTTTCCTGCTTCCCTTCATCAGTCTCTGGAATGCTTTCATCTTTTTCCTGTTGGATTATACTGCTGTCTCCTGGAGCTTCTGAACCTACATCCCCATCAGATGTTTTAGGTGTTTCCCCCAGTGCAGCAAGGTTTCCACTTTCACATGTGAGTCCTTCTAGCTCTGATTTCAGACTGCTTTTTTCACATTTCATCCTCTTTGTGGGTTGTCCTTCAACAGCTTCATGCGATGAACACTGTTAGAAAAAAAGACAAGATCCTAAAGCTTACTTGAAATAAAGAAGAATAAAATCACCATATCTCTAGTTGCAAAGCTGGCTGTGGGACAGAGGGGTTCCATCACACAAATGGCATCTTGATCCAAACCCTCTAAGAAAAGTAATTAGTAGAAAGTGCATGTAAAGAGAGGACAAGAGGAACAGACAGCTTACATAAACCACAATGTACACAGTCCATCACCAGCGAGTAGAAAACACTTCTCAGAGAATAAACTAGCACCGTACGAGGTCAATCACCATGTTCTTATTTTCTTAAGGATGATGCTAATAGGAATTACTGTGCCAGGCCTGCCTGTCATCACCCGGCAGGGCGAGCGGCTAAGTCCGCTCTGTTATTTCTGCACTGGCACAAACAGCATCGTGGGAGAAGGGGGAACAGCGATAAATTTACTCAAATTCTCCTGATAATTCCCACATCGTGATGCTCAGACTGTAGCTGGTAATAACTACCTGCGATCCCCCCCACGCTGTGACTGCCCGGCCCCGCGGCCTTTCCCTCCCACACCAGCCCACCCGGCCCCCTCCCTCGTACCGGGCTCGCCGCGTCGGCTGCTTCCCCGGCGTGCTGTGCAAGGTCGGCTGCCGGGGCCGCCTTCGCGGAGCGCCGGGCCCGGTGCCGGTGCCGTGGCCGTGGCCGTGGNTTGTGGAGCCGCTTGGCTCAGGAGCCCCGGGGCGAGCGCGGGCACCGGGCTAAGGGCTCCGGGCTAAGGGCTCCGGGCACCGGGCTAAGGACTAAGGGCTCCGGGCACCGGGCAAAGGGCAGCCTCATCCCGCCCGGTGAGGTGGGGGAGCCCATGGCCCTCACACACAGCAGCCCCTCACACACAGCAGCCCCTGGCTTGGACCGCAGACAGCGTCACCTTAACAGAAGCTTTGGCAAAGTGAGCATAAAGCAGCTCGTCACAGGTCACAGATTCACAGAATGGAGTGGGCTGGAAAAGACAGTGAAGATCGTCCAGTGCCACCCCTGATGTGGGCAGGGACACCTTCCCCTATCCCAGGTTGCTCCAAGCCCCGTTCAGCCTGGCCTTGGACACTGCCAGGGATGGGGCAGCCACAGCTGCTCTGGGCACCCTGTGCCAGGGCCTCCCCACCCTCACAGGGAAGGATTTTTTCCCAATATCCAATCTAAACCTACTCTCCATCAGTTTGAACCCATTCCTCCTTGTCCTGTCACTGCAGGCTCTTGTAAATAGCCTTGCCCCATCTTTCCTGTAAGTTTCTTTCAGGTATTGGAAGGCTGTAATTACAGTTTCTGAATGGAACTTACTGACCTCCATCCCAGCTGCTGCTTGGGGAAAAACCCAACCCCATCCTGCCTGGGAGCTATGTAGCTTATAAACGTTTGATATCTTCTGCTTCCCATTGTGTCTCGCTCTGGAGCAGCGCTCGCTCCCATTCAAGACGTGGTCGGAGAGTTATTATTCAGATGTGCCTCTCTCTGCTTTCCACAGCCCTCAGGGAACAAATTATGTCAGTAACTCAAATCCCTCTTTAACTTCAAGGACTCTGAGGGTAGCAGATGAATTTCTGTGTAGTAAAGCACCCAGATTTAAGTATGTAATTATCCTGTCTGATGTTCCCGGGGAGATGCTGCGGGGAGCGATGGCAGGTACCGGTGCCCTGATGGCCACGTCCCCGCGATGGGGCCCGCGGGCTTCATCCATCACATTAAACACAGCTCCTTCTCCAGTTAATTCAGTGCTTTGGGGATGCTGTGGGGATTTTTATAATTCTGTCCATCTGAGGGCACAGGAGCTTGTTTCTTTATAGCAGCCTTTAATGTTCTTGCTCATTGCAGAGTCGTCCCACGAGTCTCAGTGGTACCTGTGCTCCTCCATCCAACTTGGCTGATTAAATGCTTCTCCGTTCATCCCGGCCTTAAAAAACAAAAGCAACAATTTAAATCGCAGAAATAAGTGGCAAGACTGTACCTGTGGGGATATTCAAGAAATACTTTTTTTCTCAAAAGTATAAAATCCCCCAGTTAAACTGTGCAGGTTTGGAGACTCGCCTGCACGTTGTTGTGCAATTTCCCTCGGTGCTCAAGGTCCGTGTGTGCGTTGTTCTCCGGGTGAGATAATTCATATTCTTCTCCAAAACCTCCTCGACTTGCTCCACTCTCTTACAGTGTTGTTGCTTGCAGCCATGGAATACAGATGATTGTTTTTATTAGGCAGTGAAAACTTATACTGTCTTGTAAACAGCCGCAGACTAAAACTGGCTGAATAGCAGCATTTCTGCAGCTGGAAAACGTGGTTCTTGTTTTAATTTCCACAACAAACTGAAAATAATAAGGAAAATTTAATGTTGACAATTCTAATAAATACTTTTCACAACACTGTATATTTCTCAGTTTTTATGCTGCTTTGGAAAGCTGATGTGACTGAGCACTGAGGACAGGGTGGCAAAGCCCTGAGCAGTCCCGTGGCCTTTGGTGACCTGGCATGGGGTGAGATACACAACTACAAGCACCTGAGGCTCTGTGGGGTGGCCTTGGACACTTGCAAAGGACACAGCAGCTTAGATGGAGCCGGGATGGCAGGGCTCCTTCCAGAGCTCTCATGTCACGCTCATCCTATTCTCCCCTCTAACCACGTTATTTTGGGGGCAGGTGGTGACAATTTCACAGCTGCAGATGTTGCTGCGTTTTCTGAAATACGGCCGAGATAGAAAGTGTCACACAGCACAGGAAGCACCCGGGAGAGACTGCGGATCCCTCTGAGATCCATCCCCATCTCAGCAGCAGTGACTCCCAAGAGACTTGAAAGGCGACAGGGGGACTGCCAACAGCCAACAGCCCTCGGAGAGAATCAGAGCAGCGCGAGCTATTTACATTAAACCCACATTTCCACATAAAAGGGCGCTTATTCTCAATATTTAAAAAAATGGGTTATATTAGAATCTGTTGTCTAAGCAGGCAGGGAAGAAAAAATAAAAAGAGGGTTTCGTGAGCTCCATCATTCCTGTGAAAACTGGCGGCTCTGCAGCAGCAGCTGATGAGCTTATGGAGCAGGAAGGAGAGTGGGGCTGTGAAACTCGATGTGTAAATGAGCTTCTTGCAGCACTTGTCTCTGCGCCTGTCACTTGCACCAGTGTCCCTGTCTGTTATAATCCTCCCGGTTCATTTGGCTAAACATGAGTGACATGCCAGGGACAGCAGCCAAAAAAAAATGCTGCCTGTAAACATGCTGGCTGTTAACTGTTGAATGTGAGGTCTGTCAAACTGAGCAGCCATCCAGCAGGAGCACTGGCTGGCCTTTTCCTGCCACAGGAGAGGTGGGTTGGGTTCAAGTGGCTGAATTCTTCTGAGGAGAAAGCAGGAGGAGGAGCCACTTCCCAGTAACCAGGACCAGGATCCTCTCTCCCTGCCGCATCCTTCTGGCTGCCTCCTCTGGCTCCTCAGCAGCGAGAGTTGGTCTTGTGCTCAAGATTTGAAGGGAAAAATGTTTAGCTGCTGTTGCCTTCCATCACACGGTGTTGTCCTGCCCACTCAGGTAATGTTGGTGAGCATTGAGGCTGGATGGGGCTCTGAGTAACCTGGAAGTAACCTATGGAAGGTGTCCCTGCCCATGGCAGCGGGTTGAAACTGGATGATTTTTAAGGTCCCGTCTAAGCCAAACCATTCTGTGCTTCCAAGATTCTATAAACTGCTGGTTTGGGGCTCCCAGAGGCACTGTCTCCTGTGAGATTTTCTGGGAGTTGATACCCCATCTAGAACTGCATATTCACAAGGATCTGCAGCCCTCCGATGCAGCTGCCCTGAGCACTGCTGCCTTGAGGACCTTTGCACCACTCACATGGAATAAACCCCTCATTTCCATCACAGAGGAGTGCTCCCATCAGTAGCTGGAGAGCCTTGACACAGAAATCACAGGGAATTTGCGGTACATAATGAAACTTTATGCTTGCCATGTGAGAAATCTCTTTGAGTCTTATTTTGGATTTCTTGCAAGTGTCTTATCAAGGACCAAATGCGGATAGGCAGTATATGAAGAAATTAATTAACACAACAGAGCCGTACGTGGGCTTTGTGAGAAAGAGCAACAAAGAGGAAACCTGTGACATTCGTTAATGACAAACCGTAAGGGACATGGGAGAACAGCGAGTGCAGAGCGCCCAGCCCAGGCTGGGGGGCTGCAATACCTGTCTGAGGGACTGTTTGGCACTGGGCTCCCTGTGATGGGTACAGCTGGAAACCCCAGAGCTCTGCATGGATCCTTTCCCAAACCCTTGCCTGGAGCCTTGCCTGCTGATGGTTTTGTCCCCCTGCTATTGATGCCCGTACCCACTTCTCACAACAATCTCTAGTAGTTACATGGCAAACCCTTCCCAAGGCACCTCCAAACACTGCCCAGTGAATTCAACCTGCCCCAGGTCTCCTGCCCTCCCTAAGCCCCTCATTGCTCCTGGCATATTGATTTTTTAAGTGTTTCACAAACCACAGGTAAATCTCTCCCAGCACAAGGCGTCTCACTGGATCCAGATCCTTACCTTTGCTCCAGGAGACTGATTACATGGATTTAATGATTTACTGGCAACCTGGCCTCGCTGTTAAAAAGCCTCAGCTACAGAAACCTTTTCCTGGCTCAATTTAACGGCTGCACTAACTGCAGCCGTGGGAACAGGCGCTCCCCCCTCCTCCGCTTCCCGCTTTGTCACGTCGCTTTGCTACAGGCTTTAATTAGGGTTTAATTAGGGTTTAATTCCCATCGAACTCCCCGGCCGGGGCAGCAGCTCGGGCTCAGCCGCCGCCCGACGCTGGGG